>JAOQML010000009.1:21530506-21544495 GCA_027568935.1 Erythroxylum urbanii
TTCAACCTTCTTATTACTTTAATACAACTAAACCATATAATAAAAATCCTACTAACATTAACATAATAATTAACTCCTAAAACTTAATTGATCAAAACCTCATACTTTATTCAAATTATGCTTAAATAAATAAAAAAATTCAAGGTCAACACATCAGGCCACGATCGTGACAGAGAGGGATGAGCCAAGGCAGCCAGGCCACAATCATGCACTTTAGGCATGGTCATGCGAGAGAGCTTGGATTTAGGCCATGATCATGCCCTTTAGAAAGGTTTAGTCACTATCAGGTTGAAGCAAAAACTTGAATTTTGTAAGATTTTTTGGATCGTTTCAACCCCAACTTTAACCTAAAGTGTCCAAAGTATAAATACATCACTATGAGATAGATGCAAGAGATTTGGAGAGCTTGAAAAAGAGAGCCTTCATGTCAGTCAATTCTGGAAAACCTAGAGAGAAATCGAGAGAATGAGAAAGGAGACAAAGCAAGAGAAACACAGAGAAGAAGCTTAACGTGACATACTTCCCGGAATAGGTGGTTTCCCACTATCACTGCCTCCGCAATTCCGTTCCTAATATATTTTTTGGTTATTTCAATTTTATTCATGTATAGAATTGAAATAGGTGTTGAGAGTAGGTTGTGTTGAATGTTGAGTTTTTGTTTATACTCAACTTTGGGATTTTGATTTTTGAGATTAATAAAGTTTGATTAATTGTGTTTTTTATTGATTTAATTATAATTTCATTATGCTCTTAATAACTTGGCAATAGACTGAGAGGGTAAGCCGAGTGAAAATAATCAAATTAGGTAACGAGAGTTAGGTGATTTGATAAGTAAAGAATTAATCAAACCGATAAAATTATGTAACGAGAGATCAAACATAAGTTCCTGGTAGGTTATTAGACAATTTAGAACTAATTTAGGTTTTGGGTCAATTATGAATCGAGAGATCACAATTTCATAATTTAAACTAAGGATTATCAAATAGGGATAAGAATTATAAGTTGAGAGAGAGTAATTCACCCTAGGACCGTCTAGACCCATTAATTCGATAATTTCACAACTAATTAGGTTTTTGTTAATTTCGGATTAAAACCCCCTTTCTTTCACTTGATAGTTTCTAGGTTGGTTTTGGGATTGGTTTGTGTGATTTGATATCTTTTTTAGATTTTTGCACTTGAAATTAATTATTTGATTGGTTTATTTTCTACATTAGTTATTTATTTTGAATTATTGTAGTTTAATACGGCCTTAGATTTTAGGACTAGCTTAGCCCTCCTCGTGGGATCGATACCTTAGATACTACACAAACGACCCGTGCGCTTGCGAAATTTACCAAGGTTAATAAATAATAAAACTTAGCATGTGTAACCTGTGAACAAGTTTTTGGATCCCAATTTGGTTGGAGAAATCATCATCCTTATGTGAACCCATACGCTTCGGGGTGGTAGAACCACCCTAAATTCTATTGGTCCAACAATGTAGGAAATCATTTAGGACATCAATATCTAGTTGAATTTCAATATGATGAATATAGTTCATGGGATTCTAAGCTGGACAAAATCATGGATAAGCTCACGGATATGGAAGAGAACTAGATGAGATTGGAAAAGAAGTTTGAACAAGTAACAGAAGGTCATGTATCTTCTATTCATAATCTAGAGGTTCAAATAGTCCAGCTTTCCAAGGAATTTTGGAAGCAAAGTGTGGAAAATTATTTATCTAGTATGAAAGTAAATTCAACAGAGCCATATCAGGCTATCACACTTAGGAATGGGGTAGAACTAGAAGAACTAGTGAGAAATCAAGCTAATCCCAACTTTCTAGAAGACCAAGAACTCAAGAAAAAGGATGAAGGAAAGGATGGAAACCCCTCATACTATCTACCAGATCTTAGTACACCATGTTTGAACATCAAAAAATCTAGGATAGATGTCCATGCAAAGAAATGTACCCTTTGGATTGATGATGATGAAGAGACATTCAACATCAATGATGTATTTAAGAATCTGAAGGTTAGTTGCTCATTTAGGATAAATGATGTGTTTGAATCTTTTGAAGAACAAAAGGAAGAAGAACAAATGACGACAACCATCAAGTTTGATGAAGCTATGAAACTCTTTGTTCGTGAAGCAAAAGAAGAAGAAGAAAAGGGAGTGACTAAGGAAGAACAAGAGCAGCTCACCCTTTTACCAAACAAACTCCTAAACTTAATAAACGATTCAAGGGTTTTGTTATTCCCTATTTTATTGACAGTTTGTTAGTGAAAATGACATTACTGAAATTAATTGGTTTTCATACTTTTATCAATATTGTCCTTCTGATCATTTTTAAATTTATAGTCTGCTTGTAGGCCATAAAATTAATGTTGAACAAAATGGGTGGAAGCAAGCCGCTCATAATTGATCTTGACTGATTTCTAAAGGATGAAGGTCAAGCTAATAACCATAAAATAGCACATTTAGTAGTTAGATTTAAATTGTTATGTTGCTAGGTTTGTTTTTAATTCTTAAATAAGTTATGAATAAATTGGAACGGTTTGGATTGTTAATTCTTTTGCTCTCTTGACTAACTTATAAGATAGGGAAATACTCTCGATATCAAACGAATTTGATCTCAACACTATCGTCATCACCACCTCTATCACCATAAACAATTTCATGTTCTAACCCTTTTCTTTCATTTTAGAATTTTATTTTATTTTATTGTATATAGTGTTTTCTTTCCCCCTGGTGTGTTTGTGTACCCTTCCGACATTGAGGATAATGTGTTGTTCAAGTGTAGGGGGATTATGTTTTTTGTTTTCTATATGATTTTGCATATGGTATGATAGTGTTAGGATGCATTTTGTGAACTGTATAAATATATCAATGGCTTAGATGAAGTGAAATTTATTTAATTTTGAACATAGTGTAGTAGGTTGTAAATGATCATTGGCTCGCAAAAATAATGAATTAGGATTTTTGGATAAATATACAGCTTAATTAGGACTTGATGTAAATTTAACACCCTCTAGATTGTTACATTCATCCATAATTTGAGGCCCTTTAACTTAAGTTGCTTAATTAGTATTTTTCATGAAAACAAATAGCTAAAAATAACAAGGTAGGTAAAAAAATGTATATTTTGTTAATAAATCACTATTCTGCTGACCTTCAGGTTATGGATAGAACTAGTAGCTAGTTGAAAAGGTGATAATAGTTGAGTAACAGAATCGACAAGCATCACAAATGTGTGCATTCGCGTCAAAAGACTATAATGACATTTCAACCAAGTTGTCAATAAATCACTTAGTCGAGTAATCGGATCGACATTAATCACCAATGTTTACCTCCGAGTAAAAGACTAAGTCCATTTTTTTAAAAAAAAGTGCGTTCTTAATAAAAACCTACTGGACTTATAATAAGCTTGAATTTTCATAAAAATGTACTTAGGAACAGTTACAGACTCTGAAGGACCAAAGAATTATTAATATGTGTGTATAATTGAAAAGGGTAATTGAATTAGCACTTGCATCCCGATTAACTTGTACATTTAGTTTAAAGCCTTTAGATATAGATTTTGCAGATTAATGATTAGATATAACTTGTCAGATTGTGTTCAAGATTAAATTTATTTCATTAAGTGCAGCCATTGTCTCATTTTTGCATTGTATGCTTCGTGTTTGATATGCTTGTTGTTTTGTTTGCTTGAGAACAAGCAAACGTTTAACTGTGGGGATGTTAATAGTTGTCATTTTCATTGTGTTGTAGGGTTTAATTTGCTATGTATTTAGTATGAATTTGAGTGTTGAGTGTGTATTTATAGTTTGATTATGTTACTTTATATGTTTAAGTGTTTTTATAGGTCAGTATGAGTCTTTGAGCTTAATTGTTATATTTTTGAGGTATCTTGATGTGTTTGTTAGTGTTTCAGGGTAAACAGCGAAGAACAGAGAAGTTGTGAAGAGTTTCAGGCCAAAAACATAGGCCATGATCGTAGCACAACAAGCCACAATCGTGACAGAGAGGGATGAGCCAGGACAGCCAGGCCATGATTATGCACTTTGGGCACGGTCGTAACAGGGAACTTGGATTCAGGCCACGATCGTGCACTCTGGGCCACGATTGTGATAGAAAGGTTTAAGCTCTAGCCACGATCTTGGCTTGCATTGGACTGAAGCAAAAACTCAAATTTCATAAGATTTTTTGGACTGTTTCAACCCTGACTTTAACCTAGAGCGTCGAAAGTATAAATACATCACTATGAGACAGATGCAAGAAAGTTGGAGAGTTTAAAAACAGAGCCTTCACGTCATCCAATTCTAGAAAACCTAGTGAGAAATCGAGAGATTGAGAAAGGAGACAAAGGAAGAGAATCATAGAAAAGAAGCTTGACGTGATGTACTTCCCAAAACAGGTAGTTTCCAGCTATCGCTGCCTCCATAATTCCATTCCTGGCATATTTTCTAATTATTTCAATTTTATTCATGTATAGAATTGAAATAGGTGTTGAGAATAGGTTATGTTAAATCTTGAGTTTTTGCTTATATTCACCTTTTGGATTTTGATTTTTGAGATTAAAAAAGTTTGATTGATTGTGTTTTTATTGATTTAATTGTGATTTAATTCTGCTCTTAATAACTTGGCAATAGACTGAGAGGGTGAGCTAAGTGAAAATAATCAAATTGGGTAACAAGAGTTAGGTGATTTGAGAGGTAAAGAATTGAATTAAACCGGTAGAATCGCATAACGAGAGATCGAGCATAGGTTTCCAGTAGGTTACTAGACAATTTAGAGCTAGTTTAGGTTATGGGTTAATTGTGAATCGAGAGATCACAATTCCATAATTTAAATTAGGGATTATCAATTAGAGATAAGAATTATAACTCGAGAGAGGGTAATTCACCCTAGGACCATCTAGACCTATTAATTTGATAATTCCACAACTGATTAAGTTTTTGTTAATTTTGGATTAAAACCTCCTTTCTCTCACTTGATAGTTTCTAGGTTGGTTTTGGGATTGGTTTGTGTGACTTGTTATCTTGTTTAGATTTCTGCATTTCAATTCTTGAAATTAATTATTTGATTGGTTTATTTTTTGCATTAGTTATTTATTTTAAATTATTGTAGCTTAGTATGACCTTAGATTTTAGGACTAGCTTAGCCCTCCTCGTGGGATCGATACCTTGGGTACTACGTGAACAATCCATACACTTACGGAATTTACCAAGGTTAATAAATATTAAAACTTAACATTTGTAACCTTGCGAACATTTAACATACAAGTATCCTGATATGTTTTAAAATCACATTAGGATATGTTTTGAAGGGACATAAAAAGAACTTGACTATTCATGACATGAGGGGCTTGTTCATCCTTTATTTATTTTTAAAAAAGCCAAATAATTGAAAAAGGAAGAAATGCCTGGGTTCAACTAGATATTTCTCCTTGTAAGAGTTACATGTAAATGTAACCCCATATATAGTTGCAATCAAGCGAAAACATTTTTTACAGCTCATATACCAACGTTTTTGTAGAATGTGTTAAAAGGAAATATGAGCTTTAATCCATGCTGTCTAGAAAGATACAAATAGATGTTCGTTATGAATATTCAAATTAGATAGATAATATGTGAGATAAAGTTTATAGTAGAATATAAAATGTATGTACCTTGTCGGCAGACTTTAAGAAAATGATCTTTGAAATTTTTTATTTGATCAAAAAGACACATCAGGATCATATTTGAGGTAAGCCTATTAGGTAACAAGGCCTGTTGGCTGCTTGTTAGTATGTTGCACCCTGGAAAAATGGTATTTATAAGCATAAGCATAAAAAACATCTAAAAATGTGTACCGAAATTTGCTTGTTGCAAAACTATAGACAAGAAATATTGAAGACCAATTTTTAAATTCTACAGCTTCTTATATTGGGGGATCAATGAGAATTGCATAATCAAACCATATGGATAATGTAACACCTGAAAATTTTAAATCGTAAGCCTAAAATGAATATACAAGGATAAATATTAAAAATATAATAGTATGATAGAAATGAAAATCGAATTACCATTATAAAAGTGAACTTTTAGCCTACAACATACAACTACTGGATAAGTATGAAGGGCTATGCAATTTGTTGGCCTTTATTTGTAGCAAAAACGTCCCACGTTAATAGTAAAATGGTTTGTTGTCTAATACAAAAATGAAAAATGTCAAAAGAATCAAATGTTATCGAAGTTCATTAATTGTAGAGAATATTAGGGAATACAACGTACTATTTGTTGGTAAGAACAAATTTTTGGACAGTACGAAACTTTGCCGTCTTTATTGATGCACCTCACATCCAAAACTTGAATAATAACAGCCAAAATATCTGTCATATGTTAAGGATAAGTACAATAAGATGTAATGGAAGAAAAAAAAGTTGTTGAGAGCAACAAATAAAAGATCTAACCGACTAATTTTCCTTGTTATTGATATAGTTGATGAGATATATAAAAGATGTATAGGTGAATTTGCTTGGTTGGATGTTGTCGTCATCAATTACAGGTTCAACAATAGTACAATTTGTAATGATCCATTGAATATTTAAGTCTTCAATTTGGAACTGAGGCGGAATTGGCTTGACAATGGCATTAGAAATGATATGTTTTTTATGAGGCTGCAAAATGGGGCTCATCCTTTGGATATCATTGTTAAATATGATAGCTTCGACGCGTGATCCTTGTTGAAAAAAACAAAATCCAAAAAAGGAGCTAAATTATTCAGGTGATAGAGAAAAGTAACAAATTCAAATTCTAACAAATTGAAATACTAAAATTTTAAACTAAAAATGGTAATGACATTTTATAGAAAAAAAGGCATAGAAATAGGAAAAAGTTCAAATATTTCATGAATTTAGTAGTAGTGTAAATAGACTAATAGAAATTCTAATTTGATACTTAGGTCAACTATTATTTTCTAAAGTTAGTGCAAAAAGGAAGATGTTGAATGAAGAAAGTATAATTGTTATACCTCTGAATCAAAAAAGATAAACTTTTGTCTCCTCGACAACTTGTTAAGTGATGTAGCAATTAGCTATTTTTCTTGGATGGTTACTTTACATGACAACCCCTCAACACCAAGTAACATATCCTTGATCAATAAATGCTTCTCCATCCTAAAAAAAGGTTAAGAACAGAATGAAACTAAATACACTTGAACAGAACAATCAATATACCTTTTGTTTATTTTATATTTTATAATTTAGAAAACTGGAAAATTTCATGGAATACAATATTCCTTGTTTTGTGATCAATTTTTGAAAACTCAAAACTTCCCGAAATAATTAGAACTTTAATCGATTCAAGAGTTCTAGCTCTTAACAAAACAACATACAATTGTCCATATGAAACTACGGGCTGATGAAGATAAATTCCTACATAATCAAGCATCTGACCTTGTGACTTATTTATGGTCATTGAAAAAAATAAACGAACAGGGAACTGTGTTTTTACAAAAGGAATCCCATTCTTTTCATTTTCAGAAGACTGTAGAGGAATCTTAAGAATGAAAACTATTTTTCCTTTATGAAGTCCAAAAACAATCTTTGCAAAAATTGTGTACTCTTTTAATTATCTACTTATCAATCTTGTGTCATTGCACAAACCCTTTGTTGGATTCAAATTTCTTAGAAGCATGATTAGATAGCCTTCTTTCAGTAATAATTTATGAGGAGGTAGACCTTTAAGGTTCAAAGAATTGAGAAAATCCTCATAATCAACTTAATGTCTTTGATCAACTGTTTTGTCAGAACTTACATATGAATGTAAATTTCTAGACAATTTGTTGATCATCATGTCATTAATTTCATCAACATAGCTATTTGTTAGACAGAGTACACATCTATTGATCATCTAGTATGTATCAAATGAATATATGGCTAAGTCAGGGAAGACGTTTTCAACTAACCTGGTGAAATCAACAATACATTAAAAAGACATTAAAAAATAAACAAACAATAAAATGGACACTAAATGATAAGATATAAAAAGTATAACCTATTGAGAAATTCATCTTTGTTATGATAAGGAATAGCCAACTGTTTGGGTAAGGATATCTGATCTTGGTCATCAACAGGTTCTATACCTTCTCCTACCCTTAATAAGAAATCGCAAAAAGCTGGATTTGACATAGCTCTCATATTTATTGTTAAAGATAATTTATGTATATATGGCCAAAGATGTGAATTTACAAGACTTGAATCTATTAACTATTCTTTTAATGCCTGGTCTATAATAGGTAAGGTTTTACAAAAATCACCACCAAAAACAACAATCTTTTCACCAAAAGGCTGATTGGACTCTATGATATCTTGTAGCAAATCATTAAATGTTTCAATGGCTTCTCATTTTGCCATTAATTGCTTGTACCATAAGATGAGACTGGATTCAAATATCAATTTTGCAATATTGTTGTGCTTACTTAATAGACAAACTTTCTTCTTCGAAAAATCAAGTGGGATTTTAAATCTTGAGTGTGTTATCCTACCACCAAGAAGGATCGATGCTGCAACACCTGATGTTGCAACAATAATTGCAACATGACCCTAAGATCGTAAAATTGCACGAAGCGCTCTGTACAAGAAATTCTTCCTAGTTCCACCTAGACCATTAATAAAAAAGCTGCTACCATTTGAACAAAATACTGAATCTAAAATCTAATCAAATATGTATTTTTGTTCCCTATTCAACTTTTAATGTAATTGTTGTCGCCTGCAACCAAATATAAAAAGAAACCAACTTCCTGCAACATATATTAATGTAGAAGTGGAAAGTAGGGATCGTTCTTACGAGGATTTCAGATGCTAGTAGTTATGCAATAAAAGGGGGTTTTTAATTGTAAATTAAATAGAATTTAATTGGAATACAAAATTGAAAAATAACTAATAGCAAAACAATGAGAATTTAACAATTAATAGGAATAAATCTTGGTTTCTGGTCTCCTTCATTATTGAACTAACGTTGATGATCGACATTAAAAATAATCAATTTATTGGTTAAGCATTCGTTGTGGTAAATTTCTTTACCTGTTTTCTCTTATGTTTAGTTAACTGAAACATATATTCGAATTAACCCTTATTAATCAATAATCTAGATACGATCTCAGATTTAATTAATTAATAGCTTTATGAATCAAGAAAATCGACTAACTAGACAACATACATACGAAGTATATTTAGCCTAGACAACTATTTTTCCTAGAATCATGTCACTAACTTAGTAGACAAAAATCCTAGTCGCTACTTTTGATTAAAAGAATTGAACGTCAACCTATTTAATCTAGCAATTGATTGAATAAAATCACAAACTAGTTGCGCGCCTAGCTGTAAAATCAAACAATCAAATAATAACCTAGAAAAATAATTAACACTTAACTAATAAATCAATTCAAATAAAGAACTGGTCTCACAACATTCAAAGTTTAGCAACTAGGAATTCGTAAACCAAGAAATAAGAGTTTAGTTACCCAACATCAAAATTTTTCCTAACTATTTAAGATTGTCCATGTTTGGGGCGTTCTTGATTTTCTTCTTTGTTTCTTGTCCAGCTGTCGTCGTTGTTGCTTGATTTTTTTTCTTTTTTTGATGGGTATTATGCTCCTCTATGGTCGTCTTCTGTTCTCTTCTTTTTGTTTCTTCAGCCGCCACCTCCTTGGTTTTGTTTTTTCCTCTTTTTGTTGCTTCAGCCGCTACCTTCTCTTCTCTATAGCCTAAACACTATTTGTTTTAAGTGGATCTGTTTCCTTCGTTTTGGCGAGCCTCTTCTTACTTGATGTTTACAGCCTACGTTTTCCTTTCCTATTTAACTCATAGCCCCCACTTTGTTTGATTCAACCAGGTCACGTTTCTTTGTTTTCAAATAGGGCCACAATCTTACAAACTCTACAGCCTTTAAATACAAGGCTAAAGCCCAAAACAAAATCTCTAAAAAAATTCTGCTGTTGACTGTCATATTGTTATCACTATACGAGGCTATGTCTAGCTAGGTTCAATGGCTGGTTCAGCCCTTGTTTAGTCCCAAAATGTTTGCAGTTCTTTCTTTTTGGTTCCAAAATACACCTTGACATAAAACAAGATTATTTTCCATTAAGTATAACTTCAAACCTCAAAAACAAAGAAAATTAACACACAAAAAGATAGAAAATAAAGACACTAACAATAATAACAAATCTTCTAGATCAATGTGTATATTTTTCTCACTTTGTATTTCTCCAGTGAGATGCTCATGATGATCAGCTGTAAAATCATATTCTATAAAATGATAATCAATCAAGCTCTTCCCCATTTGTTCTAGGGATCTATTGATATCCTAGTCCATGGGGTCATCCTTGTAACGTCCTCAGATGAATATGCATTATAAGGGGAAGCATACTGGTAATCGGAACAAAGATAGTCTTTAAATGTTTCCCAAAGTTTCTTAGGATTCATTGGTGAACAATAGAATAGAAGTGTAGCAAATAAAAATCTATTCAAAGCTGGCATCTGAAATAAAGCAGCCTCCTCAAGAGTTTGTTCTATATAAGAATCAGATTCTAGCAAGCCTAATTTTAGTTCAGCCTCCCTTAAACAACTTGTTTTTTCACCTTCAATAGTTAATAAATCATCAAATGATGTAGGTCCTTTAACATACGTAAGTAATAACCTTAGGTAATACCTCTCTCCTTCTTTAGGAGTCAACAATAACCAACCTTCCTATAACTTTCTTTCGGCTTCATTCTGACCATGTTATTGTCTTTGGGGTCCAAACAAAATGTTCTGGAAAATCTTTATACAAACATTTCATCTCCTTAGCTTTTTTATTTGTCAAATTCATTTGGAAGAATTCAATTAACACTGTTCTTGTAATCTCAATTTTTTTCAACAAATAATACAAATATGAATTTTTGTCAAAGGAGATAGATTGTTGATCGGTGAGATGAACCTGAAGAACATAAATCGATGGACTAATCTCTGCTAGACGAAACTCATCTATACACTAAAAAGTTTTAGGAGGCGAAAGCCATCAACATTCCTTGAAATTACTAATTTTGTCAATATCAACAGTGGTCTATTAATCAACAATACTAAAATTAACAAGATCATGGCCCTTAAAGACATTCTTATACAAGTACTTAACAAGCTTAATAGTAGAACATATTTCAATATTCATGAGGCAATCAATGAGAGGTAAAAGGTACAAACTATGAGTAACCACCCACCTATTATCTACCTCGTGCCTACAAATCTTTACTTTTCGGCCATCATCTCTCCTTCTATAACATGCATAACTATCCTCACCATGGACAGTAAAAGGAGCAAAATTTTTAGGATAATGGTTCTTGCACACACCATTTCTTATACAAGGGTTGTCTTTATTCATATGCCCACAAGGATCATGGATCATGTGTTTAATAACAAGATAATATAACCGCAAATTTTGAACAGGGTTTGACATTTCAGCAGATATTTTTTGGTCATAAGATTCTGGATTAAATAATTTAGAATGCAGCTTAGGTATTAGCAACAAATGAGCATGAGGGAAACCATGCTTTTGGAACTCAATAAAATAAACATATGTGGTAACCTCTCCAAAGATTTGTTTCTTGATTAGTTCATTTTTAAGGATCTCAAATTTATCTCTAAAAACTCTGGCCAATTCAATAACCTTCAGTCTGACTAATGGCAATACTATCCAAAACACCCTGCAATATCTTTGTCCTTATCTCATTTTGTCTCCTTCTATGGAAATCAAGTCTGGTTGTTTAAATCTTTATATAAGCACCCACAACAAATTGCTAAAGTAGCCTTAGCTATGGAGCAGCATTAACTCATCATGTTCTCTTATTTGGAACCTATAACAATAATACTCTCTAGCAGTAACAATCCCTTCTTCATAATATTCTTGACCAGTAACTAAAAATTATACAAATAAATTGAATAAATAAAAGCATAAGGTTAGACGACACTACAAAAATGAAATAGGATAAGAAAACTTGCCTTTGTTCTCCATATTAAACAAATCAAATGGATCAGCAAAAGAACTGAAATTAATGTCACATCCCTCATTTGGATCATTTTTTCTCATTCTCTTTGAAAACGACTGATTAATTCCACGATGCCATCGTGATTCACCACGAGGAAATAAAAGAATATTCTGAAGGGGATCATAACAAGCATAGTAAGATTTGATTATATAACTTGTGCCTGAATGACTATAGACTTGGATGTGTAGAGAATGATTAACACTTTCATCATCCATCTCAATTTATATAGCCGCTACTTATGATGCAGTAAGTAGATTGTATACACGTTGATCAAGGCCAAAATAACACCTCAAGACTACTGTATGATTATCAAGTGTCGGAATGTCTCTAAGACTCCTAAGGATCTTCGTGTAGGGATTATATTGTAGACCGTCATAATCAATTTTAATGTATCCTCGTGAAGTTTAATACAGCTCTTTGTCCTTCTTGTAAGTTCCTCATCAATATTAAAAAAATAGAGTTAGATACCAAACACTTTATCAATTGTCAAAACTAAAATGTCAAAGAAATGATAAACTTGACCTTAAACACGAAATGTATAAACACCTTTCTTATTTTATGTTAATTCTCAATCATACCTAGCTCCATATAAAGTAAAAGCCACATTATTATTATATGTATGAATATGCTTCCTGAAATGCTCAGACTCTTCATCACCATCAATATATAATCATTTTAGAGCATATGGCATTTAAGGAGCCACAATGGAAATCTCTACTAACTAATAACAAAATGATGGCGGCTCTAAGTAGAATCTTTTGGTAGCACAATGCTCACAGTTGGGGACAAAAGGAAGTTGTAGAGGTTCAGTAGGACAATTCTTTAGGCACATTAATTTTCAATGAGAATGATGATGTTTCACTTTAAGGAGCAATAATATTACAAAACTACAAAGAATATAGCTAAAAAGATTTGGACCTTGATCCTCGACAGGTACCATTGAGGTCAATGGAATAGAAGAGGAAGATATATTTGGATAATCTAAATTATGATGCATATTATTAGACACTTCAATTGCTAATTTTCTATCGATAACTTCTCATAAACGAAGAGAGGAATGATTCATATTGAAATGATCCACAAAAAAATCAGTAGATGGATTTTGTACCAATTGACTACTGGAAGGATAAAGAAACAGTTGATCATCTACAATAATGCTATCAATGGTAGAAAAAACAGGTTGATCACGAACTAGTTGACATCGACGTTCTCCTATAGACAAATCAAGTCGATAAAAATTATCTGTCATCTTAGACATATTAGTTTTAGACCTCTTCTTTCTACAACCAAAAAAAGATAGAGCATCATTACTCTTCTTTATAGCATAAGCTTTTCAAAGCCGCTGTAGAAGGTCAAGTTTTTCATTTTCTAGCATTTCAACATACTTTTTATGCTTTTGACATTTCTATCCATCTCTGAAAGTAGATAAACCTATAACGAAGGGAGAAATATCCAATAACTATACACACTAAAAATATCTTGTAGAAAATGAAGAAAAAATAAAGCCATAAATTAATATAATAAGATAAAATTATCAACCTGTAATTGTTGTTCTTCATTGTATAATTATATAATAAAATTTTGATATATGCATACAATTTAATTCTATATTAAATAGTTATATTTTGCAAATAAATTTAAGTAGTTAATGATAATTTATGTTCAAATAATTTTATATTATATTGGTAAATTTTAGTATATAACGTAAATTTATACAAATTAGTTATTGTAATGAATATAAATTTTTAGTTCAAAAGAAATTAATGATTTTGAAACAAAAAATATCATATATACAACGCTTTTGATAAGTTTATATTACTTTAATTTATCAAATCTCTCACGATGCAGTTTAAGAAGTCATTGAAAATAACTATTTATAATTAATTTTTTACAATAATATAATTAAATTATTAAATAATTATCAAATTATAAATACAATATAAAATC
>JAOQML010000009.1:21561245-21578151 GCA_027568935.1 Erythroxylum urbanii
AACTTTAAATAGATAAGTAGACAAGTTTAATATTATATTGATAGGAGTCTGATTCCTCGTCAAAAAAAAAGAAGAAAATATTTGAGTTAACAAAATTTAATTTTTTTAAAAAATTTGGTTCTGTCTTTTTAATTTCAATTAAGAGGAGTTGCTTAAATATTAAAAAGTTTTGATAAAAGTTTGAAGAATTAAAATGTAAGCTCCACTTAATTCTTGATTGATGGTAAAATTTTAATACAATTAAACAGGACGAGTAGGCATGTCAATGGGCCGGGTCACGGTGGCCAATGGTTGGGATAGGGCTGGCCAGTCGTGTCGGCCCGGCCGGCTATTTATTTTTTAGAGGTAAAAATTTAAAATGAAATCGTTTCGAGAAAAATAGGCGAGTCGATCATGATCCGCTCAAGTTTGACTTGACCAATCCGAGCTAAAAAGGGGCCAGGCCGAACAGGCGAAGTCATTATTGCCATCTCTTCTAAGGATGAGGGAAGGAAGAAACAAAGAACGCCAATTATGTTGTTGACTTGATCTGCCGTGATTAGAATACACATGTATACCCGTCTTAAATTATAGTTACCTGTTTCACTGTAGAGTAGAACCGTAGGCTCCATGCCATGAGTTGATCTTACTTCTTCTTTGTCTTCTGTACCGTTAGATGTTAACTTCAGCTCATAAATGTGTTATTTGAATGTTGCAATGGCTTAATCTTGACAGCAGAAATTAAGAACACGGTATTACGACCTGGACAGGGACGCACGCGTAAAAGGATCACGACCACGCCTATGGTGAAACAGTTAAAAATTCCTAATTTACATGCCGCAATCTACGGTGAACGGAGTTCAATAATTAAGAGATTCCTGAGCTCCATGATTGGAATGTAAAGGGCGAGTGAGGGTTACAAAAAGTTCTGTACATACGGCATAAGATTCTCTATCCTAATACAAAAAACGAAGTTATCTTAAAGCAAAAATAGAGGCGGAATAGACAGAAAATGTAAACCTTATACATACATACACGATGTACCCTCCTCTTTTGTTGCTTCACAGTACACTGCTCCTTGCACTCCATCGGATAGTTTCTGAGTCGATTGGTCAAACCATTTTGCTTCAAATTGCTGTCGCTCTGTCCTTCCAGTTCCAGGCCCTAATTTTTCTTAGTCCTAGTGTCTTCTTCTTTCTAAATCGGACGGCTTATGGTCAAGAGGGTTGACTTGTAGCATGTACTTTGATTCATTTTTTCCTTAATTATTGCATCTCTTATTGGTAGTAGTGCACTGCCATGATTCAGCTCAATCAAACCTAACATTAATGAACGTTTATGGAAATCTATGCTTCAGTAATGCATCTTAAATTCTTAATGAAAACTAATAATTTGCTAATCACAAAATTTCATAAAAGTCCTTAGACGTTACATTATTTATCAACGAGAATAAAACATAAGTTAATAAAGAAACAAGAATTATTTAATTGCATTCAACCTATCATTTGACTTGAAATGCTAAATGAAACCAATGGAAGGGCTAGGTTCCGATTCCCAGCTCTCTCCATCTTGCTACGTTATTATGGTCAATAGACAAATTGAAACTAAATAAAATATGGACAGGGACACGAAGAGAATGCCTTAAGAGACCGGTGGTTGCAAAATAAAATATGAAAGTATATAATAATTAGATGAGTTTGTTTTATATAATATTATTAGCTTAATTAAAATTTAATTAATTAGTTAATTATAATATAATTAATTAAAATATAATAAAATTTTATTTCTTAATATTATTGTTAAGGTGAACTAATCGTCACCGGGACAACTATATACTTGTTATATCATAGGACAGTGGCACTCAATCGGCGCTGAAAAGAGTGCAATTTAGAGTATAAGGTAATGGCCTGCCCTTAGGAATCATCATTTAGTGGATTTGGTTAAAGTCAAACATTAAGGAATAGGTGGGTTTGGGATGCTGTTCTTGTTCACGTTAGCAAGCGTTCGTTCGTTGGACTTATCTGCCAGATTAAATTATATTCTTATTTAATTAGATGCATGTTTTTAATATACGAGTTAAAAAAACTCAAGCTCCACTTAATTTTGTAATTATAGCTTGAAAGTGATAATTAAATATGTACTTTTAATTTTTTTAATTATGACCTAATATTAGTATCTTTATTGATATTATTGATGTGACTTATTACATAAAAATACTTATACACGACATATTTAAATAAACTAACTAATTGTGTTTCGTTAATCAAACACAGTTATCGCACCAAACTGAGTTCGCGTGAAGAGGATCCTATCCTAGGGTGGTTTTGCGTATTTCTTCTTTAATGCGTTTCTAATGCTTTGACTTTAGTGATGATGAGGTTTTTGGAATAAAACGTAGAAAGAATTGAGTTGTGAATTTTCCTTTTTCTTTTTTCTTAACATTTTTATTGAAGCATCTTGTTTTGTTATGATATTATGTAAAATTTTGTAATATATTGATTTTGAGAATAGTTATCTAGCTACAAATAATAAATCTCGTAAATTCCAGTTTTAAAAAATATTACATTATAAGTCCTTTTTATATATTGAATAATACTTTTTCTTCAAATCATTTTTAAATTAGTTTTTATATTTTTTAGATTTTTTGAATTGAGAAAAAAGGGAAATAATATTTAATTATTAAACAAATATTTACACAATATATCCAAACAACTAGATGGACGGTCCACATAGACCACATGCCATGTTGACAAAAGATATGTAAATCACATACAAATAAGTATTTAGCCTAGAATGGGTCCTAATGTAAAATCTTCCGTAGATTATAATTGCTATATTAATGTAGTCTTTTGAAAGACATACTGATCCATCAAAATTAAATATTGTTTCTGATGGATACTGCCAAAATCTTGACTGCTACAGCATCAAACAGTTCACCAATCATTTGCAAGAAAATTATAATAACTAATTAATTTAATCAGATTTTTTTAAAAATAAAACCAAACCCATCGAGACCACCAAATCCGTTATTTTTGTATAGTGAAATTTAAAGTATTTATCCTTCTAAATATATAAATTATTTAATTATTTAATATTATTTTTTACAAGTTTAATATATTTTATTTTTTAAAATTGAGATGAATTATTATTTTTTTGACTTTTTTTTCCCCAACCCTCCCAAACCATTTTGAAAACCCCGAGAAGGAAGACCCTCTCCTTGTCCTTGATGCATCATGAACTCAACTTTGATCCTTCATCGATCATCGTTACACCAAATCCCAAGTTCTCACGAATTTAATTATTACCATAATAAGCACTTACTAAATCAAAAACCCACATTTCTTCTATTACAATCTCCTCCTTTTTCACTGTTTTTCCCTCTTAATCTTCGTAGCTTCTCTATGTATGAACTCCTACCTGTCCTAAAACATCCCTCCCTCTGGGTCTTCTTCTTCTCCTCTCATTTTGGGTTTCTTTAATTCTTCTATTCATAAAGTGTCATAAAGTATTTGGAACACCTGTCCATGTCGGAGTGATTGAATCATGCGGGGTGGTATCAATCTGGCCATATGTTTGTTTTTTTGAATTTGGAGACTCTGTCAGATTCCACAAAAAACGAAATGGGTTCTATGTCTTTGTTTGTATCTGATGTGTTCCATTTATTGCTCCTTTGAGACCGTACCGTAGATCTGTTTGCGACTGTGCTTTATTCACGCTTAGACACTCTCTATCGAGGTCAGATCATGACATTTCACACTCTATAGCCATTGCCTTTCTCCCTTCATTTTCTGTTTTTATTAATAGTTATGTCCAATTTATACTTGATGTTCAAAGTCAGTTCCTTTTCCCTAATTTATTAGCCGGGGTTTCGGGGTTTTAGTTGTAAGCGGGTTAGTTCGGTTTATAACATCAGGGTTTTGGGTTTTAATGCTTGGAAGTAATATAGTTTGATGATGTATTATCAGCTGAAAAGTTATGAGGTGGTTGAGGGGCTTAATGGGTTCCTGAGACTTCGTTTGAATTTTTCCATTTTGTATCAGTCTATGGTGCAAAGTGAGATAAGTTCTCCATATCAGATATCTCCTAATAAGTCTTTCTTTTGAGGTCCATATTTCCTAATGGGTAACAACACCTCTCGTGTTGTTGGTTGTTTTATGCCCTCCAATGGCAAACACAGTGTTGATTTGGAGTTTTTAGAGCCATTGGATGAGGGTTTGGGCCATTCATTTTGTTACATAAGGCCATCCATTTTTGACTCTCCTGCTATTACTCCGTCAAACTCTGAGAGGTTTACGGTTGATTCCAGCATCCTGGATTCGGAAACATTCAGTGGTTCATTTATACAGGATACAATAGATGATCCATCAGGTCTATATAAATCAGGTAAATATGTCCCTGAAACTACTTTTAAAACCATTTCAGGGGCATCGGTCAGTGCTAATGTTAAAACTGCTAGGACTTGTAGCCAGAGTGCCTTATTTGCCAGTGATATGCAAGAGCCAGCTGCGTCATTTGAGAGCACTGCTTCATTTGCTGCAATCCCTTTGCAGCCGTTACCTCGTGGCTCTGGTCCTTTAAATGGCTTCATGTCTGGGCCACTCGAGAGAGTTTACGCTTCAGGTCCTTTAGACAAGGGCAGTGGTTTTATGTCTGGACCAATGGAAAAAGGGGTAATGTCAGGTCCCCTTGATTCTGCTGATATATCCAATTTCTCTGCTCCACTTGCACGAGGTCGTAGGAGGCCCCGTTTCCATTTTCTAGTGAGGAGTGTTAGTGGACCAGTGAAGAGCACTCTCTCCCAAACATTCTCAAGACATTCAATGGGATTGGGGTGGATGCATAAGATTTTGTTGCGTCCGGTTACTCAATTGGCATGGCAAGTTAGAGAGCCAAAGTTCCATCAAGAAGTCATGAGAAATTGTTCTGAAGGACGATCATCAGAAGGAGAGTATATGAACAGTCGCAACTTGCAGTGGGCTCATGGGAAGGCTGGAGAAGATAGGATTCAGGTTGTAATTTCTGAAGAGCATGGATGGTTATTTGCTGGAATATATGATGGCTTTAGTGGGCCTGATGCAACTGACTTTCTGATGAGCAATCTCTACAGAGCCATAGACAAGGAACTTGAAGGACTTTTATGGGATTATGAAGATGATTATAAAGATAATGCTTCAAGTGGTTCTGCAAATGTTGAAGTTCAGAAGACTGAGATTTATGCAGATGATTCAGGGTGCAGCGGGGGAAATCAGCCAAGTTTGAGTGCAGATGATTCTTGTAATGTTGAAGAGTCAAATAATCCTGGTCTTCTCAGGGAGCAATTCCATAATTGTGAGATAATGGAGGAAGCTGACAATAATGGGAGCAGACAACAGCAATCATTTAATTGTAAAAAGGCTACCGTTTCTGGTTCTGCTCCTTTTTCTGTTCCAACTTCCAACTTGACTGGCCAAGTTAGGAAAAGTATGCGGCTATATGAGTTGCTACAAATGGAATCTTGTGGTGGACTAGGTACTACATCAATCTCAGTGGTTGAAAAGCAAAGCAGGAATTTGCAATACCAACAAAGTTTAGACGTTTTTGGTTCTAGACAAAATTTCCAAGAAGGACAAGTAAGGGTTTCCTCATTGAATGATCATAAAGGAGATGGGACCGGTTGTCGGGGTGAAGATCCTACTACATCTGGAGAAGATAGTGCCGGTGGGGTTGAATCAAACAATCAAGGCGGTTTAGCTGAAGTTTCTGTTTTACAAAGACAGAGTTTAGGAAAGACTAATATTGGTTCTAAGCTTAGGCAAATGTGTCGGAAGCAGAAGTCTTTACGAAAGAAGCTCTTTCCTTGGAGTTATGATTGGCATAGAAAGGCAAGTCACACCGACGAAAGAGTAGTAGAATCCTCAGGACCTATCAGAAGACGAAAGTCAGTATGTGTTGACCATGATGCTGTTTTCAGAGCTATGACCCGTGCGCTTGAGCATACTGAAGAGGCTTACATGGAAATGGTGGAAAAGGACCTTAAACACCCAGAGCTTGCTCTGATGGGATCCTGTGTGCTGGTAGTGTTGATGAAGGATCAAGATGTATATATCATGAACATTGGGGATAGCCGTGCAATCTTAGCACAGGAAAGACCTACTGATCGTCAATCTAATCCAAGTTATTTGAAGGATGACATTAGGCATCGGAACAGATTAAGAGAGTCATTAGTAGGCATGGAGCTGGACAGAATCTCAGAGGAATCTCCAATCCATAGCTTGAGCAGTCAGGTTAATGTGCTCAACAAGAACAGGGAGATCTCGATTTGTAGATTGAAGATGAGGGCAGTTCAGCTTTCCACCGATCATAGCACAAGCATTGAAGAGGTACCTTCTTGAATATTGCAATTAGTTATTTTCACTTATAATTTATCCTTAGGACATGTTTGTTTTATTGTCATCTATCGTAGAGTTGTTTACATCTTAAACATGTACTAATGTGGAGTCCACTTTACTTGGATGTTCCTGATACAGAATTAAGAGAGGAGTTGCTGAACATTGAAATTGCATCTGCTTGTGATTAATGAATTGTAAGTTTTTGCAGGAAGTATTGAGAATAAAGGCTGAACATCCTGATGACAGCCAAGCTATTTTAAATGATCGAGTGAAGGGCCAGTTGAAAGTTACCAGGGCATTTGGTGCTGGGTTTCTGAAGAAGGTAATTTGTCTGTGTGATTTCCTTAACTGTCTCCTCTAATTTCTGTGATTAACCTGTCTTGAATATTTATTGATTTGCTAACTGAAGATTTCTGTATTACCTGATCTATTATCTACTGTTGCTTCTTGTTTTGATGCTGCAAAAAAAATGTTGAGGGCAAATTAAAAGATGCTATTTTAAGAATAGATCAGGATATGAAATATTGAAATTGCCTAATATCTTTGCATGAATTGTGTTATGGACTTACATTTAGGTATTCTCTGATTGATGCTTAAATTGCTTACGAAAAGCCGACTATTATTTCTGCATTTTGTTTGTAGAACTGTCTCTTAACTAGGGATGGCAATGGACTGGCCCTTGGGCCAACCCCCGTCAAGTTTTTTAAAATAATTTTTTTAAAATTAAAAATGTAAAATAATTTATTTTTTTAATTAAATTAAGATCTGGGTTGCCCAGACCCAAGTTTACCTGAAGCTCAACTCTTTTAAGTAAAACGATATTGTTTTGTTTAAAATAATTGGACCTCGAGTTTGCTTGAGCCTGGGCCTGACCCATAGGCCGGCCCATTAAAAACAACTAAATTTAGGCCCATGGGCCAAAAATTGCCATCCCTACTCTTAACCTCATTTACTCCACATTTTAGATGGTTATTGTGTTCCCCTAGAAGGCTAGAACAAAGTTTCCCTTTCAAGCAATTACTGCGATTTATGGTGTGATAAAATTAGGAATACGGAAGAAATGATTAAAGAGTCAGGGGGGTGAATAGGCTTTATGATTAGTCTTTAAATTTTTTTCTGTGTTGCTGTATATATGTACCATCATTCCCTGATAGCTGTTGGTGTTTTATAAACTTTCTCATGGTTTCATTGCCTGATTTCTGCTAGTGTATTTAAAATTTTGTGATTCAGAATTTAGTAATTGATAGTATATGTTTCATTTTCTTTGATGTGGATAGTGTTTTTCCCCTGATTTCCCTTCTTTGGTGCAGCCAAGTTGTAATGATGCTCTGCTACACTCCTTTCGGATACCTTATGTGGGATGGAAACCTTATATTAGTTGCATTCCTTCTATTCTTCACCACCGGCTTTCATCAAGTGATCGATTCTTGGTTCTATCTTCTGACGGACTTTACCAGTACTTCAGCAATGAAGAAGTGGTTTCCCATGTTACATGGTTCATGGAGAATGTCCCTGAAGGTGATCCTGCACAGTTTCTTATTGCAGAACTTCTATTCCGTGCTGCTAAGAAAAATGGTAAGCAGTAAAAAGTTATCATTCATTCAATTTTGAGGATTAAATACTATTGGTATTGGGAATTTAGATCTTCTAAACTCACACTCAAAAATATTTCATAGACAAAAATATCAGAAAATAGAGAAATAATAACAAAAGAGAATTTACGTGGAAACTTCCAAAGTGAAAAAAAAACTATGGGTACCGAGAAGAAAATCTACTATATAAAAAATTCTTACAATCACACAATTTTTCCTCACCTAATATTTCAATACACTAATATACTCACAAAGAAATACCCAAAACAAACTCTCCAACTCTCATCTCAAAAGAGGAATTTAAGTAGAGTCAAATTTGTTATACAAATCTTTGACTTTGTATTAGTATACTAATCAAAAAGGTAATATTATCTTTATATAGGCAAGAGTCTTGTTCCAATTGTTTTTCTCAACTAATATGAAACAAACAAATGAGCTAAAACTCAACAGTTGACAAAAAGTTGAACAACGCAAAAAAGAGAGACTTTAATGGGATCCAAGTAGCAACAAATGCTTTCTTTATACGGGTCTCAAAGTATGTGGCTGCGCAGATTATTGATTCTCATTTTATATTTAATTTATTGAGTTGTTGCATGCTGTGCCAGCCTTTTTCCTGCTCGTGGTAATTAATAGGATTTGTCACAAGTATTACATAATGTCTAGGTTCTAATACTATGGTTGTCAGGAATCAATCCTTTTGCATTCACCTATCTGCTATAATTCTCTGAATCTGATGGCTTCAGATTGGTTGTTGCAGGAATGGGTTTTCATGATCTGCTTGATATACCACATGGAGATCGACGTAAATATCACGATGATGTTTCTGTTTTGGTGGTTTCCCTTGAGGGAAGGATTTGGAGATCATCTGGGTAGTTTTCTGTTTCACTTGTATATTGCCTTATTGATGTTAAATGTTTTTAAGCAAGGGTATATAAGCATTTTGAAGTTTAGAAAATAGATCTGACATTCTTTTGGATATAATCATTTTGTCTATCTCCAAGGTTAGTTGACACAAAATCTAGGACGATCAATCCGTTCAAGTTTCCACATTCATTCTGTTATATAAAACTTTTTGTGTTTAAGCTGTCACCTACACCCGAAACCTGACACCCGACTTTTATGTTTTCTTAGCCGTCCACTGTAGGCAGTGTGTTGGAGTAGGGCCAGAATTTTGCAGCAAAAACCTTGAAAATCTGTTGCTTCACCTGAAACAGGATTGTTTCATTCAAAAAGAGGAAGGTGCGATTTCACTTCACTGCTTAACACAGTGTTGAAGGTGAAATGGCCACAGATTCCAGCCCCTTTTTACCATTTCATTTCATGTGAAGGTTAATGGATCTCAGACAAAGCTAGCACTCCATTTTCCCTGTGCATATTTTGTCTTCTTCCACATAAGATGCAGAATGCATTTTATATGGTCAGAACTGATTAGATTAACTAAAGTTTCGTAAAATTTTAATAGTTATGTTTTGCAGTATGCTTAAAGCATGCTTATCGTCATTCGTGACTGTAGTGGTGTCAGAAGGACTTTTGGCATTGATTAACACCTTTAAGCACTGTTGGTCACTCACTTTTCAGTTGATCAGCCCCGGTCCAAAGTAGACATCTCCCTTATTTAATGTAACGTCTCATATCTCAAATTTTTAAAGTTACCAAGTTATACGTTCATTATTATACATAAACTTTGATTAACTATTAGGAACGACAATCTAAGAAGTGATAACTTTTTTAATTTTTCAGTTTTAGTATAAAATTTTTAAAATTCTTAATTAAATATATTTTTAAAAGATTAAAGAATTCAATTCCAAATATTCTGTATTAAGCATTAAAAATTAATATTTAGAGAGGTTTTGTGATTTTTTGACCAAATGTAATAAATTATTTAATATTAAAAAGTTATGCAATATTTTTTATGTATTTAGTTAATTATGTTAATACCAATAAAATGTTAATGAAGACAATAGTTTAAAAATGAGTTAATATAATTTTTTAATGGAGATTTGATGAAAGTTTAAAAAAGATTGGATATTTAAAATTCATTAATCCTAATTATTACATAAACAAATCTGGTGAAAGATCCATGGAATAGGGCTTTGAAGTGAGTGAGGGAAAAGCTGTTGGTAGTGGTAAAATATATCGGACCTTGTGTTGTGTGTCATGTACAAATTTTAAGTAGGTGAAGTGAATGCATCTGCATGTTTCATGCCCTTGCTTATTGCAGGAAATATGGGATTTTGACTGTATTAATCAAAGTAGGTGTTGCTTTGACATTGGCTATTAGGAGCATCCACAAAGAAGTTCACTTTTTATAAAGCAAAGCAATGTGCTTTGTACATTAAAGTAAGTTGGCATGAAAACAGAAACAACAGATAATAGGCAGGCAGGCAGGCAGGCAGGCAGGCCCATTTTGAATTCAACCACTCCGGCGACGTAGCTGCTTACCCTACAACTCCTTGCTATTATTTTACTTCTTCTTCTTCTTCTACAGTGCACGAAAAGTTTACCAAAACTTTTCTTTACTTCTTTGAAACTATATGAATTTCGTCGAAAGAATAGCTCCAAGGGCGGTAGTATCCAAGTGCGGTAGTAGCGATGTCCCATCTCAAGGGTCCATGTCCTTGTTTCTGGTTTGGTTGATTTGTTCTGTTGATGGCCTTTTTGATTCTCCAATTGACATAAAACTTCATGTTCCCATTTGCCACATGTCACCAAATTCCATCAATGCTTATGCTTTGCTTAGTCGCGTCTTTTGCTTTCAATTAATTACAGCCTATACAGTACACCTCCAATTAATTGTATGCTGATAAATTTATTCTATACGGTGACTTTTCTATCATTTTTGTTGCCAGTTTCCATGGAAAACCCCGGATTTCCATTATAAAAACAACAGTTCTTGCGTCTAATTTTCTCTGCATTCAAGTTATATGCCCTTTCCATGCTTTGGTATCACATCAGCTTCGATCTCAGGAGACTAATCTTCCACGTTATACCTTTAAACTTATTGATATAAATATATATATAGCTACTACCTCTATCTACATCTACACCACAACTCAAAATTGTTCCTTTCTATCTTTGGCATCATATTTAGTGTCTCTTCTAACCCTTTTGTGTTCTAAGCATGGCGGCTTTTCTCTCATATCTAGCCCTTTTCGCCGCCATCTCCTCCGTCGTAATCTCGTACGATCCTGACTTGCTTCAAGATATCTGCGTAGCTAATCCTTCTTCAGGTAAATTAAAAATCTTTCTTGTTTCTTTCTGTTCTCGTAGCCATAGTCTGTTATATTGAACTCATTAGAGAGAAATCTATTATGCTTTCAGGTATTAAGGTAAATGGGTTTACATGTAAACCTGATGCGAATGTCACGGAAGCTGATTTCTTCTTCAAAGGTCTAGCAAAACCAGGAGTGATCAACAGCACTGTGGGTTCACTAGTGACAGCAGCGAATGTGGAGAAAATTCCAGGCCTGAATACGCTAGGTGTGTCGTTCTCTCGCATCGACTACGCACCACAGGGTCTTAACCCACCTCACACACACCCGCGAGCCACTGAAATCATCTTCGTTCTCCAAGGTGAACTGGACGTCGGGTTCATCACCACTGCAAACAAGTTGATTTCCAAGCACATCGAAATCGGTGAGATCTTTGTGTTTCCTAGAGGCCTCGTTCACTTCCAGAAGAACAACAAAGACAAACCGGCCTCCGTAATTGCAGCATTTAATAGTCAACTACCGGGAACTCAGTCCCTGGCCATGACACTCTTTGCTTCAACTCCAGCTGTTCCTGACAACGTTTTGACCAAGGCCTTCCAAATTGGAACGAAAGAGGTGGAGAAGATCAAATCCAGGTTCGCTCCTAAGAAGTCCTAAGATCGAGGAGTTGAGTTGTTCTTCTCTTGAAATTTTTGGGTATTTGTTTAATAAAAGAAAAACGGGGTGCTGGATTGTAATTAGAAACTTGTGGTTATCTTTCTGTCTTAATGTTGATTGAAGAATAATGGCAACAATTATATGTGGTCCTACAAAATATGATTATGATTAAGTACTGTGTGATTGAATAATTAAAACTAAAGACGAAGCAAAATAATTAATGTATCTAAATCAACCATTGGCAATATGTTTGTTAGGTGATAGGATAGGAGTGGCTTTAACTTATCATTTCTCCACGCTTGCTTTTACCTTAGCGACAAGTATATTTTAATATTTCGAGGTCTTATGTATTTGTTCGATTTTGAGTAAACGTCAAACGGAAATGATACGTTAAGGAGTGAAGGAAAGCCAAGAGGATTTGGTGAACAAAACACATAATCATGTCCAGAGGAACTTTCTCAGACAAATGTCGTTGTCTCTGTCAAAATTACATAACATAAAATTCCTCTATAATAAAGTAGCTTTGGTTGCTTTAACACAAATAAATACATTTCGTAGTGAACAAGCTATATAGCTAATAGATAAATAATCTAATTTAAGATGTATTAATTGGTAAGATATGTCTTTCATTGTCTATTTCAGCTGAGTTGCGATACTTGCGTTAGAATGTTGCTGTGAGTAATTAATATCCATATCAATTAGGGATGCCAAATTAGTTGCTACTGCTTTAACTAAATTTAAAATTCAAAGGACAATCTAAGTTTAAACTAGACCAACCTAAATTCAAATTTTATAATTTTTTAAATCAAATTAATTATTAAAAAAATAATATGAATCTGAGTCGAGTTAACTCAAAACTTGAATTTGATTTGATCATATTTAAAAATTCAAACTTTTCAATTTTAATTTTGATTTTTAGGTCACATTATAGACTTAGATTTGGACTTCAGAGTGCTGGTCCATGGCCAACCTAATGACTGCACTAAAACAGCTCGAAACTGGCAACAATATTTGCTTCCATTCTCCTCTCCTATGTATTCGATCTTCAATTTCCTGTTTAATTAGAAGTCTGGTTTGTCCAAATTGCTTAGAAATATGTAACCCTACAGTTCATGAAGTTCCCTTCATTGTTTCAGCTTATGAGCTCTCTGTTCCTCCCCTGCCAATGCCATCCTTTTACTTGTCCGTCGTTGATTCTATTTCCCTATCTTATCAACTAGTTGTTACGTGCAGATCATCCTGTGCTGTATAAGTAGAAAAATTCACAGGATGATAGTGCTTCGTCCAAACCTGCTGATAACAACACTGGCGCAATAGCCTATAGACGAAATGCAACACGAGTTCATGCTGGGGTTTACACATAGAAGAACGCCACCAGTTGAATTGAACTGGATTCACCAAATGAGTCGCAGTAAAACTATTCAAATTAGACTTAAACCCGCTGCCCCAAGAACCAAATAGCTTAGAAAAAGCTCCCAACTAGCTCATATGTACTTCTTGAGGAGCTGAACTATCAGTTCAGGATCAAGATTCAAGTTGCAGTACAACCAAGGTGAGATAGTTCAACCGTTCATTTTCTTTACTTTCCTCCAACTCTTAGGTTGGCCTGGAAGAGTTGGTGAATAGGGCTGATTATTACCCTAGTTATACATATGTATCTCTTGTCTCCAACGATTTACTAATCTAGATCTCAAGTTTCTTAGATGAGCTCAAGCATGAATTATCCAGTGAGCTTAATGAAGGCTCTTTCATTTACCACCCTACTTCAAGAACACAAATACTTCTTTACGCAACACAAAGCATTTGTATTACATCATACATTTTATAAGCATATTCCTGTATATGATCCTGTCACCTGAGAAAATTAGCCACTTCAATGGCTACCTTCCAGAGTCAACATTAGGGTTCTGAAGTAAAAATCTGGCATTACCCAGAACAGCACTGGCCTCCTCATTTGAAGCATCAAGCAATCGAAGTTCTTTGATCTCCTCCTGCCATTTCTCCATTTGTTCCTTATGCAACCTGTCAACATACCCATAAAAACTCGAAAATTATAAAATAAAAAATAAAATCAACCATTGTTCTTAAATGATACAGAGCTCTCACAAACTTACAGAATCAACCTATCTTCAAATTCATTACTAAGCTCCTTAAACATGGCTTTTGTTGATTCCAACAGCTCAGATACCTTGCACAAAATGAATGACCGAGCGTGAAAAATACCAAAACCATTAGCAGCTATAGTTACCATATTTTATTTTTCCGTAATATCAGATATACCGTTTGGGTAAATTGTTCAATTTTCTCAAGAATCCGCGCAATATTCAACTCCATCTCCTCAGAACCCGCAATGTTTGTTTCATTTTCTTCCTTCTCTATACTTTCTGGCTCTGCTTCATCCCCTAGTCCACGTTTCTTCTCTTCATTCTAGGAAATATAACATATAGTAAAATGCTTGTTGCAGCATGAAACAAGAAAAACATTCCCACACGTCCTGAAAGGCATTGAGAACTGAAAATGCAAAAAGAATAGCAAAGTAATACTCCTAGTTTCATGCGCTTTGTCACGATCTCGACGGTTTCATTCCCCATCTATGCTGTTACAGTTAAAAACTACATAAAAATATCAATCCCTTATCAACTGGTATAATCAGTAAACAAGTAAGTTATATCAAAAGTTCAAGCGAATGAACGATCAATTTGCAGTCATACCTACCTAAAGATATTTAGGTTCAATCCCTAAAGATATTTAGGTTTACCTGAGATCACCGATCGAAACTCTGGGATTCTTAGTGGCGGCAAACGGTGAGAATGTCGAGGAGAAGCATATTTCCAAACGCAAAAACAGAGTTTTGAATGCTATGGTTTTTAAATTAGAATGTCTTTCAACTCTCTTAAGATATCACGGGAGAGCGTGCCTTATACGACGTCGGGTTAGGCCAAATGATTATGTACGTGCAATGAAAAATGTGCTTTATTTAAGTGAGTGTTATAGTCGTATCTCTATCTTTAAACAATCCTAAGTATCAGAGTGTTTACGCCATAGCCGCCTGCGTTGTTTTACAGGAATAACATTCCTCGGGAGGACTTTGTGTGCTTTCTTGAAGCAGCATGGGAAATCCAGAATCTTTACCCTCGTGAAGCCAAGAACACAAGTCCTCGTTAGCAGAACCAATGTGAGCTATTTCTTCCTTTGCTGCATAATTTGGCTGCTGGTTGAACAGATGAAACACGATCCTATACAAGAATATGGCACTTTGAGGAGCCTCACTTTCTACTCAAGACTCGATGTTAACCACTCTTCGTGTAGGCTTCGTTTCAAGCTACGTGAAGACAAGTTCGGCGTCATCAGTGCAACGAAACACAAGTGGTGACAATTAAAAAGGACTTTATCTCATAGTTTTAATTATTGACACTGACACGGTTACTGCACCTTTGGCATCAGACAGGCATATATGCATCGCTTTACTAATTCCCCGAGTGAAACAAACCTAGGCTGCAAAAGCTCGTCCTAGCTTATGGACTTTCTGAACAACCTAAGATACTTACACTAACTTGTAGAAACCATAGGTTTCAGCGTGTGATTCGACATCTACACATCTCAGACACCTACTACACAAGCTGTTCTTTTCTCCTGTTCCGGTCAGACAGTAGGTGCAAAAGGATGACCTTTCGTGTTGTCTGATAATGATGTGATTTTGATCCTTGAACTTTTGCCATGTCCCCCTTTTTTTTTTTTTAATCATGTATAGTGTGAACGATATAAACTTGACTAAGGGATGGCCTAACACTAGTAGGAATCTATAGCGTAACGTCTAAGCCAAGTAATTGCATGTCATAAGTGTTAATGTGGGGATATTTTATGTAAATATCTATACATAAGCTTATCTTAAATTTAATTTATTATTATTATTATTATTATTATTATTATTATTATTCATCATTTAGGTCATTCAAAAAACAACTCTTTACTAAACCTACATATTATCGGACCTCTCCAAATCGATACGCTGCCTCACTATAAGTTACTTTTTGTACTCTAATATGAGAATTTTCATATACTAAATGAAATCTCTTGCAAATTATGATTAATTAATCTTTTTTATTTTGGCATACCATTTGCAGATGGGAATTGAACATATAGTAAAAACTATAAGTTAATAATGTTAGGATATGTAAAATATATTAATTTATAGATTGTATTGAAAATTGATAAACAAATATTGAATTAAATAAAAAAATATTGTATTTTTATGAATCTAATTAATTGAATATGAATTATTAAGTCCAAGAATTTTAGTATAATTATTGTAACAAAAATCAAATATGGAATCTAACTACACTTAAATAATATTTTAAGCAAATATCATTGTCAAATATGCATATATTTGTGATTTTAGTAAATTATTAATATATAATTATGAATAGAACAAGAGAGATCAGAAAATTAATATCTTATTAATTTAGCCTATTTCGTGATATCATAATATACCAAATTGTAATTTATAAAAGGTTTTACTTTATAGTGGTAAGGCCCGATAACAGCTCATTTGGCATAACAAGAAGCATTAATGGGTGCATTCATTTTGAAGATAACTTACCAATCAGAAATAGATTGAGTTGAGTCATAAATTATTAGTAATTTACGAACAAAACATCTATATATTAGTTGGTATTCACGAGGTAATTGACTACAAATAAATATTTAATACATGATAATCACAAATTATCAAGTAGACTCTCACATGTGTCTTCTTTTCTTGCATGTTTTTAGAGGATCGTAGTTCTTCAAAATCCAAAAATGATATTCATTTTGGATTCATTGTTTTAATAAGACCTTTAGCAATTAATTTTGAATAATGACAACTTTCTTCTAAATTTATTAGCAATTAAACCTGTGAAAAGTTATATTTTTTAATGTTTTAAAAATTAGACTGAAAATTAAACTGATAATGCAAGAAGTTTAGAATTCAAAAGATTTAACCGATATTAGATTGTCATCAAATTGATTAAAAATTTAATAAAATTAAAGAGTTTAAAATACGATTGAAAGACATTATTCTTATTATCGAATAATTTAAAGTTTAATTAAAAATTGT
>JAOQML010000009.1:21671294-21683048 GCA_027568935.1 Erythroxylum urbanii
ACTTAAATCAAGTAATAAATTTGTTTTGAATAATTTATAATAAAATTTTAAAATAATAACCCAACGTGTAAGAAATAATGAAGCATTAATAAACCACGTGGTTATTAATAAAATAAAATAAATTGCGAAAGGTATGTATTGACAAAAAGTTACTTGCGGCCATACCCATTAGATGAAGACCATGAAGACCAAGTGTTGTCTTATGCCTAAGGAACCCGCATCCCTGCCGTTCCATTTCCAGCCTCTAAATGGCCTCCAACACATCCTACAGACTCGTCGTTATAAGGTTTTAGCATCAGTATCATCCCATTTAAGTTTTTTAAATGCTCTGTTTCCTTTCTTTAATTGCTCAAATTCACTTGTTTTTCGTTATTTGGGTTGCGCAAGGCATGGTTGTTGGATCAATTTGGAGTGCTTCATGATGGCAAGCAGCCTTATCCTGGTGCAATTTCAGCGTGTATGTGAATGTTGTTTCTGTTATGGATTTTGCTTTCAATTACTTGCTGTGGGAAGTGACTGGTTTCTTTACTTCTCTGCGTGCTGACAGTAAATAAGCTGGCAAGCACTGGTGCCAAGATGGTGATTATAAGTAATTCCTCGAGACGTGCTTCAACAACAATAGAAAAGATGAAGACTCTTGGATTTGATCCCTCTCTTTTTGTTGGAGCCATCACCAGTGGGGAATTAACCCACCAATACTTGCAAGGGTTCCACAATAATCCGTTCTTGTTTTCACTTGATTGACGATTAATTGATGATTAATGCCATTTTTGCCTGAAAAGAAGTTCATTTAATGATTTATGTTGTCTGCCATTATACTAGTTAATTAGACTAAGACGTCTTGTGGGATTGCAGTTTATAGCAAGCGTCCATGTGATTTAAATTTACCTTTTAAAGTCCTTGTTCTTTGATAATTGACAAAACTGATCCTTTTGTCAGCATTTTACACTGTTAGTTATTAGTATAATATTGCAATTGAAAGGATACGAAATTTTTGTTTACTAAAGCAGATAAAGGTCAAAGACATAACATGTGGAAAGCAACCTATTTTAGTAATTGTTAAATTCAAGCATAGATGTTCTCTTAAAACAGCAAAGCCAATGGGCTTTTGGAGAATTAAAACTAGCTAGTGCTTAGTTTCAACACCTTCAATTGAATGATTCTGGTACATGTAGGAGAGAAGATGATTGGTTTGCGGCTTTAGGAAGATCTTGCATTCATTTGACCTGGAGCGACCGGGGTGCCATATCCCTAGAGGTATCCCTGTCAACTCAAGTATATGTGTGCTCATTGTATTGCTTTGGCTCTCCCACTCTCTTCGTCCTCCCTTTTTCTTTCTTCGTTTTTGTGGCAAATCTTGAATTTTTATAGTCATTACAATATGAAAGACCTGATACTGGAGTTACTAAAGTTTGAATGTTTTGATCTACAAAGGTTTTAGTAAGTGCAGCAGTTCTGTTTCACATTGATGAAAACATATTTACATAGAATTTGCCACATGCACCATTGCTAATTTGTTCATCAAAGTTTATGATAAGTTGAGGGGTTTATGTTCTTTTAATTTGGAGATAAATAGAAGTTTTGCTAGCTCTATGTGCGCAATTTGCATAGTTCTGTTCTGAAATGTAATGCTTTTTTGCACACTTATTGTATAGAATGCTTAACAATTAAAGGAAAAAAGGGAGATTTAAATTTGCTTAAATGAAGTATCCCTTTTTTTAATAGTTTTCTTAATTTTTCCAGGGCCTAGGCCTACAAGTTGTGGAAAGGGTTGAAGATGCTGAGTTTGTACTGGCTCATGGTACAGAAGCCCTGGGCCAATCTTCTGGTGCCACTTGCCCCACGAGTCTTGAACATCTTGAAGAGATATTGGAACGCTGCACAGCTAAAAAAATTCCAATGGTGGTAGCCAATCCTGACTTTGTGACTGTTGAAGCTAGAGAGCTGCGGGTCATGCCTGGTAAATGTTTTTTGCCATATTATCTTGAGCAATGCTTCTTATTCCAATGTATTTGGCCAAAGTTTATGAAATAGCTTTTAACAAGCCTACATATGCGTGCTTCATTTGGTAATTGAAGATGAAAATAGAACAATTTGTGAGAATCAAAGTCATTGAAGTTGGGTGTACTTTGATTGGGATATTGTTACTGGTAATCAAGCTACAGCATGTCTCTCTTCAGCCTTGATCAATTTCTTGCTGCTTTTCCTCGATCATTACTTTCTATGTTATTGGCAAGGTTGATATTTATTCTTATATGACTATGCAGCGAGGTATATTATTTTTATTTCCATTTTCATTTCTGATAGTTTACACTTATTCCTCTGCCGCTGTTGGTTTGATGTAAGTTTCGTCAATTGAGCCAGGTACATTGGCTGCCAAGTACGAGAAACTTGGGGGTGAAGTGAAATGGATGGGGAAACCTGGTGAGGTACTGTAATCTAATTTGCCATTTTCACTTTGTCTCTTTCCCCTACTTTTCTGCGCACGTATACAAAACAGCCTTTCATAAGGATGTATACGCTATGGAGTGGACCACCACTGGTTTCTCTTTTGATTTTTTTTTTTTGAAAATAGAAAATTTAATTAATGAAATAAGAATAAAATTACAGTGTCATAAAACAAGGGAGTACCCTTGGCAAACAATACAACGGAAAAAATTACTACATCATAAAAATAGATGGAACATTAGAGAATTGTTAGAGCTCCAGTGATGGCCATCTTGCTGCTTCCATTCATAATACCTCTCTTCGAATAGCTAGCACAACATACCTATGGCATTTTCTGCTACGCCTGCCGAAGGCTCACAATCTAGAATATCAACTTTCAACAATCTTTTAAATACGTAAAGCAGAGCAAACATTCAAGCTGTATGTTAAATGGAGATTTTTTGTCAAAACAATCTCATGAATTTCAGATATTATCAAAGAGTTCAGACTTTCTTTTGTCAAATACTTGTTCTTGAAATGTCGAAAATTTTGTTCTCTCCAAAGCGAGTTCATACAAACTCCCAATACAACGATGTGAACTGGTCTTCTGGAAGTTACTTGTGAAGAGAGACAATTAGTAATATCAACTACATCCGACCCTGGATCTGTCCAAGAACACAAGGCAGAGACGTGTTCCCATATTGTTTTGTTGAAGGGGCATTCAAAGAAAAGGTGGTTACATGATTCAATCTGTAGAGAACACATGGGACAGTATTTATCCATTTGTATATATGGAAGTCGGTCTGCTGTGGAAAGCTTATTCTGAATGTCTAACCAGAAGATGAAAGAAATCCTTGCCGTTAAATGTTTGCTCCATACTATGGCTGCCCAAGGAACAGTGGATCTATGTCTATACAAGTTAGTCACAAATGATTATATTTACCAGTTTGTCAATAGACATACCTTTCCAGAGGAAGGCATCAGATTCTTGAGGTGTTGGGGGATAGTTGGGCTGAAGGTGACATAGACTTCTAGGAAGGGTCCACGAGTTCCCATCAATGAAAGCTCTCATCCATGTTTTTAGTGGGAACAATGGGGAAGCTCTAGAAGGATTCATCTGCTGAATTAAGGGGTTCCTACTAAACCAATTGTCGTACCATAGAGAGACCAAATGTCCATCTTTAATTATACATGAAGTCTCATGTTTAACAGTATTCCTTAACTTCAATAGCGGATTGAGAAAAAAATCTTTTGATATTTTACATGGCTTTATAAATACATAACAATCATCCAAAAGTGTATTTGAACCCAGCAGTCTATATATGGCAGATTTCAATCATATCTAGGTATTCTTTATTATTTTGTTAAGTGCATCCTCTTGTTACCTTGCAGATGATTTATGAATCAGCCATGGCCATGACTGGTATTGATGCCTTTGACACTATTGCTGTGGGTGACTCACTTTTCCATGACATCAAAGGTGCAAATGCTGCTGGAATCCAGTCAGCATTTATAACTGGTGGGATTCACGCAACAAAGCTTGGAGTTGGTGGTTTCGGCGACATGGCAGACTTATCTGCTGTAAAATCCCTCGCATCAAAGTATGATGCGATTCCATCATATGTGTTACCAGCATTTACATGGTAGAGATTCTTTTAAGTAAGCACATTTGGGATCTCTCATTTACTCGGCTCATGATAAACCAGCTATTGCTGAAGATGAATATTTTAATGCTGTTAGGAAGTGATTGGCAAATATCAAAGATGGTGTAAATCAACCTGGATCTATTCTTATGCCTTACCCTTCTGTCTTTTGTGTATAAGCTGTGGTGATTTCGAGATTGAGTTCCCATTTTCTGGTACCAATAGCAAATCCATGGTCTCCTACCTTCAAGGGCTCCTATACCTGGGTGAATATTTCATTAATTAGGAGGGCAAGTTTTGGCTACGGATCAACCGTGACCTGTTGATTATCAAGAAGAACATGAAATGGCTTGCTTTTTCGTCTTGAATTTGAATGGTGCACGGATAACAAAGGTTGTCTTATAGATTTTCTATTTGAGTTTCCTTTATTAAGAACCTAACCATCCATACCAGTTTTAACTTGCTTGCTATCATTTCAAGATGTCGATGATCATAACAAAACGAGTAATGCCAACTGGAGTATCTTAGGATTGCTTAGTCCAACGGTGAGATCTTAGTAAAATAGAGCGGGGCTTTTCTTTTTCACGGTATTCGGGTTAATTTAACTTTGGTATATTTGTGAATGCGTTAATCACCTTTGGTTGGAATTTTAGTTATAATATTAAAAATTAGATCTAACTTTTGAAATTAGTTTGACCCTCATTATGCTTAAAAATTTTCATTAGAAAACGATAAATTTTAAAAGTAAAATATGTTACCTTATAAACTAAAAATGTCAAATTAACTGTAATAGGTACAAAAATGAAATATAAAGACATTGAGAGTTGTTGATAAATTATAGTCCTACGACTTCTAAATGAAAGTTGGTTTTCAAATTATTATCCTATAAGTATCAAGATGATTTTTGGTAATTGACAACTGAGGAAAAATGAATCAATTGTTAAAAATTATGAAATATATATTTTATTGATTATATCATCAATTTTAAAATTTCTTAGAAAAATATACCAATCTTACAAAATAAGTTTAAAGTATTTGACCACATATCTCGCTATTTAACAATTTTTACCAATGTGGTACTGCCACTTCGCTTAAAAGCATCTGCAATCAAATAAAGAAAAGGTAAAGATACAGAAAAACAGTTGAATCCCAAAAATATAAAATAACTAAACTAGTTATACAAGAAATTTTCTTTTTTAACCATTTCATTGAACTATCTCACTTATTTATGGAAATATGAAATAATTTGTTGCTGCAAAATAAGATTGGGAGATATATTTACACAACTTCTTAACTATGTTTCATTTATAAAGCTCAAAAGAATATGAGTTGCAACCTGATAGACATTAATTATGATCAAAGCTAATTCCTAATTGGTGCATATTTTTTAGCTAGAAGTGCATTGTAGACTTCAACGTTTACAATTAGGAATGGCAGTGAGTTTTCAACCCGATTAATATCTGCACTACCCGACCCAAAAAATGAACATAGAGGCTAAAAAATAGATTTTAAATGGATGCTGAAAAATGGATGTGGACATGGATTGAGATATAGGTCTAGTGATAACCCGAACCGATGGATACTCATATCCTACCTGTTTTTTATTAACTCTATTTTTTATGTTTTTTGAGTATTTATGGTTAAATATAATAAAATATTAATATTTTCTGAGAAGAAACAACTTTAAAATCTTCACTTTACTCCTCAGTTCTCACCTTTTTTATCATATTTTATTTTCTTATAAGATAAAAATAATGCAAATGATATAGAGATGGAGTTTTGAATGTTGTGGAGTTCATGCAAACACAATTTGAAGCTTTGGATATTTCAGTATTTGTTCCAGTTTTTGATTGTGAAAAATATATGTTATTTTTGCACTAAACATTATAATTTTTATTATTCCAATTTTATGATTTTTAAGACATACAAATCAAAATCTTGACTTATTATTATTAAACTAATTTTAATTTAGAGAGTTCGCAAAAATTTGCTCTTTATATTTTCTATTTAGAAGTTATATTTTTATGTACTATATAACCCGATGAATATCCAAAAACCCGAACAATCCAATGAATTTAGATATAGGTAATAAATTGTAAAAACCGATGGATATGGATATGAATATGGGTTGAGTCATAAAAATGGATATGAATATAGGTAGAGTAATACCCGAACCGAACCCTACCCATTATCATCCCTATTCCAAACTAATATTGATTGAGGGTCATTTTTTGGTGTAGGGTATCAGTGCTTTACTGCATCGTGATTGGGATATTCAGATTCAACACATCTATCGCAAAGGGAATCAGAGTGTCGACAAACTGGCTAATTTAGCCTTACTATCAAGTTCAGGACTACATGTTCTCCAAGAACCTCCATCTGTAATTAAGGAGCTGGTCCAAAAGGACATACAAGGAGATCTATATCGCAGAGTACTGCGATAGTTTTTGTATTTGTTTTCTTTCCTCTCTAATTAAAAAAAAAAAGCTGTGAGAAGTAATTTGTTTTCCAGGTTAACACTTATTCCTTCTGGGACTCAAGTGCACCTCTGCTACGTTCTCATGTACAATCCTCAACATGGTTCCTGTTTTGACCTTCTTATTAGCGCTGCGAGTTTGGGTAAGATCGTATGTCTGTCTTTTTTTTCCCATCATATACCAATTCCTTAAAGTATTTTTTTCTGTCCAAATTCGATTTTTACTTGCATGTATGTATGTGTACTTGTTACTTTTGAATGGTTAAATTAAAGAAATTACATGTACATGTAATGTAAAATTTTCAAATATTTGATGGGTATTCATTTACCTTTTGTATTGATCTAATGTATGGAATATAAAATTTTATTTTTTTCATTAATCATATAATGCCCTTTTACTATTTTTAGCTTCAATCATACAGAATGTAGTACACAGACAACCACTAGATACCTTACTCCAAAGCGGTTTTAACATAAGTTTTTCGGTCGGACGGTCGGTCGGTACGTCCTATCTGACCGAAAGATTCAGGAGGGAAGATGCTACATAACGCCTTGAATCAATTAGCTTCTGCCACCTGGGGCAACACGATTTAGCATAATAATTACTTTTCCACCCACTACAGAACTTTGACACACGAAGGTTGGTGTCTCAATTCCTCCCACCCGCACGTTGTATTAAATAATTATTTTAATTCAATAACAACATTTTTTGTTTAAAATAATTTATTATTAATTCTTGAAAAATATTTTAAAATAATAAATACAATTTTAGATTGAATAAAATTAAAACAAATGTTTTGTATCTTCTTTTTTTGGTGTAAACCTAAGAAGTATGTAATACATTGGAAGAAGTGTTATGAAGGAGCTTACCCAAAAGCTAATTGAAAAGGGTGAAGGAACCTATAAACTTATATAAACCTTACATTAACTCTCTATACGATGGATGCGGTACAATTAAACAGTAATATTTCACCACATTATGACAATCACGGGCTAGATGTGCTCTTTGCCTTTTGTAATAATATTTCACCACATTATGACAATCACGGGCTAGATGTGCTCTATGCCGTTTCTAACTTGAATAAAACCAAGTTTAATACTTTATCCTTGATTATATTCAAATAAGTTGTTTTATTAAAAAAATTATTGCTGAACAATATAAATGTTGTGACTGAATAATTTGATCCTTCTGTAATTTACCGCACACAGAATTGCTCGGACAAGCAGAAAAACGTTGGCACAAAAAGAACAGGGGCCCATATTTGGTATCATACTCACAGAGATGGTAACTCAATTAAAGAGTCTATAAAGACGAAACCCCCCGTCCTTGGACTCACGCACACGGATATCTATTACGGTCTATAATCCTATTATTTTCACACTTCTCTTTCCCTTCTCCGTTACTGTTCTACCACTTCTTCTTCTTCTCGGGCGACTACAGCCTTTAATATGGTATGTCTATTGTGTTCTCTGTTCTATTTCAGGCCTATGCCTAAGACTAGTAGGTTTCGTTCTTTATTTTCTAAGTTCTCTCTGAGAAAGAAGATTCTTTTGATTGAATCAGGTGGCGATGGTGGAGTCCAACGTGAATTCGAATGTTGGAGAGGTGCTTTCAGGTGGGAATGAAGCCGATTTTTGGACTGAAGCCGACGCCGGTGACCATGTCCCGGCGACAAAGTCAGAGGAGCCTTGTGTTTCTTGCACCACTTTCAATATCCTCGCTCCCATCTACAAACGACTAGATCAGGAGGTAATTGTGTTCTTGCAGCATCGCTGTTTTTGTCTCAAAGTGTTGATTTTTATGATTGAATTTCAGCGGTTTACTTATGTGATTAACTGGGGAATGTGGAATAGAACCAAAATGTTCGTGAAAGCGATTTCAGAGCATTCTGGCTCTCCAGGAATCAGAAAATTTTGGATTGGCTGCTTCATGAAAAATCTTCCATTATATGCCTACAGGTGATTAGTTTCTCTTTGTTTCCTGATAGATCTGATTTTCATGTATGAGTTTCGATGTTTAGTAAAGATGGAATATTTTGTCGAATTGTTAGGAGTTCTGGGTTGGAAATGAAGAACTTGTGCATCTGTACCAGAGCAGCCTTGGTGACGCAGGTTACATCACCTTCCAGCTTGCAAGAACCAATAATCGTGGGGATGGTAGGTGCTTCTAAGGCCTCCTTTTTTTTTTTTTTCCTCTCTCTCTTTTGTTAATCATAACACAGTCAACGCCTGTTTTGTCTTTGTCAACCAGAATTTTCACTGCTGTTGCTTTGTTTATTGCTTATTGTCAATCAGATTCTGTATGTTACTATTACTTGACTAAGGAATCTTGTATTTTACTTTACAGGTCTGCTAACTGCCATCCATAAGGACTACTTTAGGGTTGTGAGCTATCAGGAGTTGCTCTTCAATGACTTTGGAGACCGTGTTGCTCAACTATTACACGTACAGTCCGCCATACCGTACTTGCCAAGTCAGACAGGCAACAGTCAGCAAGAACTTCTAATTGTGAACACTCATTTACTATTTCCTCACAAATCGATTCTGTCCATAGTGAGACTGCGTCAGGTATGTCAATCTTTCTCTATCAATTGTTAGGTTTAGAGTTTCTTCTTAATGTTTCACTTTCTAGCTAGTTCGGTGCAAATATTCACTGTCAGGCTTCATTTTATTCTTTCCACAGGTATATAAAATACTAAATTATGTTGAAACGTGCCAGCGAGAGAACAAACTTAGTCATATTCCAATCATACTCTGTGGGTGAGCTCCTTGTCCTGGATTTGTGTCAAGTTGGTTATTTTCTGTCATAAATGGCTGGAACATCCTGAGTTTTCTTTCCTTTTCCGTATGGTTTGTAGTGATTGGAACGGAAGCAAACGTGGGCACGTTTATAAATTCCTGAGGTCTCAGGGGTTTGTGTCATCTTTTGACATTGCTCATCAATATAATGATAGTGATGCAGATGCTCACAAGGTCAGTTTTTATACCCTACCTCTTTTATACATTTGATCTCGGATCATGGCGATTCAAGAGCATTTGACTTATTATTTTCATTTTACCTTCTTTATGCATAGTGGGTGAGCCACAGAAATCATAGGGGTAACATCTGTGGTGTAGATTTCATATGGCTTCGGAACCCGAATCAATCAAAGAAAACATTGAAGAAAAGCTGGGCTGAAGCGGTCTTTGGAATAATCAAGGTGAGTACAGCCATTTCTGCCTCGTTCGAATTATTCGATCATATATTTATGAAGGATGTTTTCTCAAGGCTGGGCTTGCTTTGGTTAATGTGTAGTATCTGCAAGTTTACCACCTGGGGACTGCTTTAATTGGTAATCGAAAGTGTCAAGCTTCACTAGTAATTGATATGACAAGCATTGGTGTATTTAATCTAAATGGTTCGGTTTTCGCATTTTTCTTCTCTTTAGTATCAGCTGCGAAAGGCTTCATTGGATGGAAAGGATGCGTTTGCATTTCTGAAGTCTGAGCAGCACAATGATTTTATAACGTATTCATCATTTTGCGAAGCACTTCGTCAGGTTTGTTCCGGTTATCTGCTATAATATGAAACTGAAAATTTCTCAGGAAGAAAGACTGATAAAGGTTTTATCTTGTGCAGATTGATTTACTTGGTATTCCATATGGACTGAGTTTCCAGGAAACAATGGATCTTTGGAGCCAAGCAGACGTAGATGGAAATGGAGTTGTCGATTACGAAGAGTTCAAGGTACCAAGCATAGCCTTCTTCCCTTAAACACTCCAGATTGTGTTCACATTTTTCTTATGCCATTGGTAACCATGTGATATTAATAACTTGTAAGTTTTAACAGAGAATATGGGATTCAGCATGTTTGGACCAAATGGAAGGGAATTGCATGGAGAAGAATGGGGAATTTGGGGCAGACATAAAGGAAGAAGCAATCGGTTTTACCGTAAAGAATGCAGTTCTGTTCCCACGCGAGGCTGAGAGAGGATTGTGGCCGGAAAATTACTCTTTATCAGACCATGCTCAACTCACCGTCGTGTTTTCACCTGTAAGGATTCAGGGGAGCTAGCCCTCCGATCAATTGGATCATGCCCAAATTGTCAACCTTATAATAGCCACGAGCATGTGTAAATGATGCATCATGCAATTGTAGCATGTCCTGAAAGGTGTATAAATTTTGTAACTATGCACTTCAATGCTTTAATCCCAACAAATTTTGCAAAGGCCAGTTGATTGATTTTCTTGAGATCCCCTTCATGGGAATTTTGTGAATTGAAATATTTTTTTAATGACAGAAAAACTCGCAACTTTTAAGATGGATGTTAAAATAGTAAACTGCAAATTGATTGTCGTGGTGCCATCTAAGGATGACAAATTGATTGATTTAAGGTATGCATTACTGAGTTAAGTTTAATAAAGATTTTAAATTTAATTAATTATAATCAATTAGTTTTGAAAAACCGTAGGAGATAGTAGTTTCGCAAATTTTCTGATTTTATGTGGTCGTCTCTAGCACAAACAAAAACAAAACTAATCAAAAGCGAATAATAAATGACACCAGAAATTTGATAACGCAGTTCGACACTCCTTGCCTATATCTACGAGGCCCTCACCTAGATTAATATTTTCACCGAAGTACAATAGATTTACCCAAGGCTTTAATGAGTCGACATCAATCAATCCTTGACATACTCTCAACCTCACTTCCTATGAAAGATTTTCACATCCAATAACATGATCGACTCGTGTTAACCTCGTCAGAGGATTTTTCTAAACAACTTAGTGAATGGCAATTAATAATAAAAATAACTCAAGTGATTTATCAACTAAGAAAAGAACAACAAAACACCTGAGATAAAAGAGTCTTTCCTATTATCAGCTTCTTGAAATATATCTGAATAATCTGCACCAGCTCCAGAATGAAACTACGACTTCTCAGTCAATAAGTAACACATAGCATAACGCATATATGCAATGCCCAAAAACTTTTAGTCAACAATCACTCCAGTAGATAAATATTCAGCTCAAGTGATCTCCAAGATGTTTACTACAGAAACATGACTTCCAAAACTAGGAACACACACATGTACACACATGAACAATGATCCCTCCAATCGTGAGCTATTCCAACATCCAATACCAAAATATAAACTAACAACAGAACACGTACTGCAGTTAGACACTCACGCACAGTCCACTCACAAATCAACCGCAGATTTCCT
>JAOQML010000009.1:21725599-21743107 GCA_027568935.1 Erythroxylum urbanii
AACACTATTAATGTATTAATAGTGACAATTTAATTGTGAAAGAAACTAAATTGCCACAATTACCATTGTATTAGTGATAAAAATATAAATCATTAAAGATAATCCAAACAATAGTGTCAATAAATTGTCTTGTCACAAAAAAACTCGTATTTGTAATGAAATAACAGTTAGTCACAAAAAATTGTCATTAAATATCTTAACTCTTGTAGTGTACAGATATAATTCACAACAATTCTGGTTGGACTCAACTATCAAATTGTAAAGAAGACATTCTGCTTTCAAGAAACCATTCTACTGAGCTTATCCAATACTTACGTAGATATTTGTCGTTATTTCTTTGTTATCCTTTCTCAGTGAACGTTTGCCTACTTTACCATTGAAGTCTTTTAACATTGATTCCTGCTTTTCATACATGTTGAATTATCAAGCCTAATGTCAATACTTTACTCTATTTGTTTTTTCAGAAGATGTTTTTCTACCTTCATTGTGATACACTTGCTGCATTTCTTTTTAATACAATGGTATGTGTCACGAGGAGAAAGAAAGCCTGTTATTTTAAAAATAATTTTAATTTTTATTGTTATTTTAAGTTTTATATTAGACTTATATTTATTTATTATTAGTTCATTATATAATAATAAATATTGGTGTATTTTTTTCAATAAAATATTTTATTTTTGCTTACTTTTACAAGTTTTACTTCTTATTTATTATATGCCGGTTTATAGCGGTTCACTACAGGTTGAATCTCTAAATCTTTCCTTTGACCGGTTTGATGTCCGGTCTTATTTTTAAAACATTGTTAGATAGAACCAATTTCTTTTGTAGACTTTGGGGACAACCTCATGTCAGGCCACTCATTTATGCTGATTCAGAGATTGATGGATCATGGTTCTATTGGTGCCCTTTTTATATTTTTTAACGGTCTTACGGGTATGGACGGTTTTCAAGACCTGGTTCAAAGCTGCTGGAATATAGAGGTGGTTGGATTTCAATTATACCAACTCATGACTGAACTAAGACGAATGAACGTTGCTCTTAAAAACTTTTTGTGTTGTAGGAGTCTTAACCTTCACAAACTCAAAGAGAAACTTCTGCTTGCTCAAAGAAATTGTTATGTTATCCTCATACTGATACATTTAGACAGGTGGAGAGGTAATGTCTTTGGTCATATTAAGATGCTCTCACAATTCACGACTCTATTCTTAAGCAGAAAGCGCGATTACCTTGGTTGCATGAGGGTGACGCTAATACCAAGTATTTTCATGTTTCGTTGCTAGCTCGTCGCAATGTTAATAAAATCTCCTTGTTGCGTGATGTCAGTGAAAGGGAATACGTTGAGCAACATCACCTACTGCAGTTAGGCAAAGATCATTTCTAAGCTCTCATGGGTACTGACTCCGTAACTTCTAGTCCCAGTGTATTACAACTCTTTGAGTGTAGTATTGAACAGAGTGTTAAAGAGGATTTGATCGCTCCTATTACTGGCAATGATATAATTAAGACGTATTTTATTCAGCTTGCATCCTTCCAAATCACCCGGTCCTGACGGATTTACATCCTTATTCTTCCAACATACATGGACTATTACTGGGGAGCTATTCATTTCATCAGTCTTAGAATTTTTTGAACCGTCTAAGCTACTTCAGGAGATAAATCACACTTATGTATGCCTGGTTCCAAAAAGAAGACACCCACGTGCCCTGTTTGATTTCAGACCTATTTCCTACTGCAATACCACTTATAAGGTTATCTCTCAGCTGCTAGCTGAACAACTCAAGATGGTACAATCAGGTATCGTTAATACTGCACAAGGTGCTTTTATGCCTAATCGTAACATTGGCGATAATATTCTGTTGATTCAGGAATTGCTTAAGGAATACAAATCTGGAAAAAAAATCAACAGTTGTTTAATTAAGATTTATTTCTTCGAGGCCTTCGATACCATCAACTAGAAATTCATTTAGTTACGTCTTGAGGCGTTGCAATTTCCTCGGAAATTTATTCAGTGGATAATGGCTTGTATTCAGTCCCCTTCCTTGAGTGTGCTAGTTAACGGTATACCTTCAAAGCCGTTCAGAATTGGGCGGTGCATTCGACAAGGAGACCCCTTGTCTCCATACCTTTTAACGTTTGTTATGGAAGGTTTTTCCAGGTTATTAAACAAGCTTATATTATGTAATGGTGACATCAATTCCACCATAATTGCAGGGAGGTCAACATCACTCACTTAATCTATGCCGATGATTTGATCCTTTTATATATTGTTGATCTTTATTCTATTCGCCTTATGATGAATGCACTTGATTTGTTCGCTCAATGGTATGGTTTGCATTATAATCCAGATAAGAGCAGTATATGTATATCTGCAGACGTGCAGATCATGGGAGAAATGATGAGGCTCAGTGACCTTTAAAATATTTCTGTGACGTTTAGCTATCTTGGTGTTCCCATTACAGCACACAAACTCAAGTTCCAAGACTGCTTTCTGATCATTGAACAACTCAAAGCTCGAGTGATGGCATGCAAAACAGATTCTTATCGTATGCAGCTCGCATTACTTTAATCATTTCGGTGCTAACGAGTATACATCTTCATTGGACTGCATATGTTGCTATGCCAAGGAGAGCCATAAAAGAGATGCACCGCATTGTGAAAATGTTCCTATGGTCTGGTTAACTTGGTAACTCAACGAAGGCAAGAATCAAGTGGAGTGAGGTTACTATACCAAAAAAGCAAGGTGGCCTTAGTATTATCTCGGTAACTAATATGCAGAAAGTATTAACGTGTAAGCGGTTGTGGAGGCTAATATACTGATCGTAATGCTCTATTTATTAAATGGTTATATGAATACTACTTCAAGTGTTCGAATTTCTGGCAAGTTGATTTCACAAAAGATGGCTCTCTAATTCTTAAGCAAATGATGAAGATGAAGGAGACCATATATCCTTACGTCAAACATCAGATCGGGAATGGCTAAAGGACATAGATACGGTTTGATAATTGGCTCGATATAAGTCATATCGTCCAGCATACTCACTTTCAACAACTAAGGAACCGAATACCTCTCAATACCAAAGTATCTTCACGATTGTTAATGGTGAATGGAAAGGTGAGTTCAGAGGTTTTCAGCCCTCTCGGTACATCTCCCTCGACTAACTTCAGTGGTAATGACCGTACTACTTTATGGGTGTTGAATCATAATAGCCATTTCACTAACCAATCATGTTATCAATTGTTTTCCAATAGCTATCCAACAATACCATGGTTTGATCTACTGTGGAGAAATACAATTAGCCCTAAGGCTTCCTTCATCACGTGGCTTGCCATCAAGAATAGGCTCCAAACCAAGAGCCAATGGTATGGTAACGTAGTTGATAATACTTGTGTACTTTATAACAAGTACCATTTGTTTTTTATATGCAGCTATTCCAAAGTGATTTGGAGCCGAATACTTCACTTGTTAGCACTAAATAATTGTCGATACAATTGGGAGCATGCATTACACTGGATCATTAGTAACTCTAGGACTAGAAAAACTGACGCCTCCCTCTATAAAGCAGCCTTCACCTTAACCATTTACACAATTTGGAAGGAGCGCAATAGGTAACGATTCACTAATAACAAGGAAGAGGAATACCTAGTCGCAGACAAGATAGTTAACCTGATCCGTGAATCCATCTATGCAAAACAAGTGCAGCAAACTCTATCGTTGGACATGCACCGTCGATGGCGTTTTTAACTTATCTTGCTTTTTAGCTTATGTCATATTCCCGCTACTATGTTTAGCTTCCATACTATTTTTGTAACATGAATGTTCAACTAATCATCCAAAACTCATTGTAATGTTTGTATTAGTTGTATCTATAGCAATATACATAATTCATTTTTCAAGAAAGAAGAAATGTGTACTAACCAGGTGAATCACATAGGCAAAATTTCTTTTTATTAATTTCCTAATTCCTTTATAGACAACTTGTCCTAAAACTTAACCAATATAATGGTGGTGTAATACTTGAACAATTTATCTGTAAGAACTTAATGTTTCATGCATATTAAGAAAATAATGGTTTAACATTATAACTACCAAACTAAATATAGCAATATGTTTTATGGTAATGTTTGTCTTTTTTTTTTAATTGAACTAGAGCTTTAACTATCAATGACCATCCTCATCAACATTTTACAGAATTACATTATATACTACAAGATTACAAATTGAAGAATGTATGTGTGGGATATGCTTTGAATTCTAGTGAAATAAAATTTTAGTACCCTTAATCTTTCGATGAAATAGAGTTTTAGCATAATTAGTAATATATAGAAATAGAGTTTCAGTAACCTTAAACTTTAGAAAAAATAGAATATCAGTGATCCTAGGATTTTATGGTAATAAAGTTTCACTATAATTAGACTTCTTACAGATAATTGTAGTCTATAAATAGTTTTGTATAAATGAGAACTTAGAAGACCTAGGTGAGAATCCTTTAAGGAGAACCTTTGAGAGAGGTTATATAAGTTTGTTTTCATTTATTCTCCTTGTAACGTTTTTCTCATAGTAATAAAAGAATTTTGTCACCTTCAATATTTATGTCGGTCACATAGATTGACCTAATCACTTAAATTCTTATATTCTTTTCTTTCTTATTTTCTCTCATTTTTTTTTTATTTTATCTAATAATTGATATTAGAGCCTAGTTTATCTTTTTTAATATATTAGGATGTCTCTTTATAAGTTTGATATTAAGAAGTTCAGTAGATTGGATGATTTTACTCTATAAAAGGTGAATACAAGAGCGGTCTTTATTCAACAAGGATGCACAAACAGCATTGGAAGGAGAAGAAAAATTGTCGAAGAATTTGAAGGCATCAAAGAAGCAAGAGATTCTATCAAAGGCACACATAGCAATATTGTTGAATATGAGAGAAATGGTTAATGAAACAAGTAATGCTTTGTTGTGTAAGTATAAGAAGAGATCAGTTACAATTGTTTATATCAAAAGCAACATTTGTATCCCTCGAGGATGTTAGAAAGTATAGAGATGAAAGATCACGTTGATAATTTTAATTAGATTATCTTGGACCTATAAGCTGTTGGTTTAAAATTGAAGATGAGGATTAAGTTATAATACTTTTATGTTTCTTGACCAATTTATATAAGAAGATACCATATTGTATGATAAAGAGTATTTATATTAGTGACATGAAGGAAGCTTTATAGTCCAAGAAATTAAAGGAAATTTTCTCTATCATATATAAATATGTATCAAATTTGGGTCTGGTTATTGACAGCGGAAGGAAAAAGGAAAAAGGTATATTCTTTAAAGAATAGAATAGTATTGTCAAATTGATTGATGATATATAGTGTATTGTTAAAGATTGAGGTTCAGTACTGGTCAAGATGTATGATGGAATTGTTATAACATTGAATGTCTGATATATTCATAAACTTTGGAAAAAAATCTTATTTTCATGGGTACTGTTAATAAACAAAGGTATAAGCTTTCTGGTGATGATAGATAGATTAAAGTAGTAAAAAGTGTATTGACTGTGATGAAAGAAAAATTATAGCATGAATATATGTATTAATGGTAAAGACAGTAATGGAATCAGTGGTTGTGCTTTAATCTTCAAGGAAGAAAGATAATATTACGTTATAACACATGTGAGTGAGTTATCTTGGTGAATAAGAGATGATGAAACTTCATAAGGGGATTATTACTTATTAAAGGATGTCAAATATAAAATTTAGACTTTTATAAAGTTTCATGCACTTAGTAAAACGTTTATGATAACTTTTAAAAATATAGTATTTAGGGAGTGACATATATTAAAACAAACATATGAAAAGCACGTTCTAAGGTCAACAATGAGCAACACTAGTTCAAAGTTATTACTAGCCTAGAACTAATGTTAAGCAGCTAAAAATTCTAGTTTAGGAGATAAAAAATGTCAGGAAGAAAGCATCAATATGGTATAGCCAATTATGGAGCAAGGAAGACTATTAGGCAACCAAAACGATATGGTTGGGAAGATCGATTATTTGTTCTTAGTCATGAGAAAGATAAATAGATGGGAGCTATAGTGAAAGATGTAAGGTTTCATAAGATCAAAAAATTGATTTTATTTGTTCAAATCTTATTGGAAAAGAAACATGTTAATAAATTCTTCTGTAAAAAAGTTCAACATAGTTTATACTTGGTGAATGTTCACTCACCTTAAAGCACTTGGGGGATTAGACAATAGGGAGTATTTCTAGGTCAGATGTTGGAGATTTCAAGTTAAATGGGGAATTGTGATAAATGTCTTAGATTTTAATGAAATAGAATTTTAATAACCTTAGGCTTTTAGTGAAATAGAGTTTCAATATTACTACGTATTTACAAAAATAGAGTTTCAATAACCTTAAACTTGTGTGAAATAGAGTTTCGATATTACTACGTATTTATAAAAATAGAGTTTCAATAACCTTAAACTTGTGTGGTAACTTTTAGGATTCTATAATTATTTGATTATAATTAAATTTTGTATAAGTAACCCTAATTTATAAATAGTTTGATGATAGTTTTGTAAGGAGAGACTTTAGAAGACTTTAGTAAAAACTTTTAGAGATAACCTTTGAGAGAGGTTCTGGAAGGTTGTTATCAGCTATTATCTTTATATCGTCTTTCTTATAATAATAGAAGAATTCTTTCTCTTTATCTATATACGCAAGTCATATAGTTTGACCTATCCATGAAAATTCTTATGTTCTTTTCTTTCTTATTTTCTCTTATATTACTTTTGCTTTACAAAATAATTAGTATTAGAGCCTAGGTTATCCTTATGAATATGTCAGGATATCTCTTCGTAAGTTTGATATTATGAAGTTTAATAGATTAAATAATTTCAACCCATGGGAGATGAAAATGAGAGTGGTGCTTTTTCATCAAGCATACATAATAGCACTGAAAGGAAAAGGAAAATTGTTGAAGAACTTAAGGGGTTTAGAGAAGCAAGAAATTTTATTGAGGGCACACAATGAATACTCTTGAATTTAAAAAACAGGGTCTTAAGAGAGGTGGTTGACGAAATAACAAATACTTCATCATGTAAGTACTAGAAGAGGTCAATTACAAATTGTTTATATCAAAAGCAATATTTGTATATCATGAGCATGCTAAAAATTACATAGAAAAATATCACATTGATAATTTTAATTAGATCATGTTGGATCTACAAAGTGGTAGGGTTAAAATTAAAAATAAGGATCAAGTTATAATCCTTTCGTGTTTTTGCCTTACTTATACGAGAATTTTGTTGTTACCATATTGTATGATAGAGAGACTATTTTTATCAATTATGTGAGTGATGTCTTGCAGTTATGTATCAAATTACGGTCTAATTATTGAAAAAAATGAATAAGGAAAGGAGTTCTAAAAATTAGGTAAGTCACCATTAAAATCAAAATCTAAAGTTATTCGATGTTTTAATTGTAAAGTTAAAAGGGACTTTTCACATTAAAATGCTACTGTAATCCAGGAGAGTTGTAATGAAGAGGATGAAAAAGACAATAATATTTTAACGATGAGTAATTTTAATTATACAAACTATTAGACTGGATGATGATGGAGAGCATGTTGTCAAAGGTAGCGAATCAATATAGATCAAGATACATAAATAATTGTTATAACATTGGATGTTTGGTATATTCCTAAACTTTAGAAGAATATGATTTTTATAAGTACTCTTGTTTTTGTAAGTACTCGTGATAGACAAGGGTATAATTTTTCTTGTGAAGATGGGTAATCAAGGACTTTAATGAAAGAAAAATTACAACGTGACATCTATGTCTTAATAGAAAAGATCATAATAAGATCGATGATTGTATCTCAATCTTCAAGGAAGAAGGATAGGATTATGATATGACAAATATGGACAAGTCATTTTGATGAGTAAGAGATAATATAAATTTATAAAGTGAGCTTACTGAAAGATGTCAAATACAAGAAGGTAGAATTTTGTACGTTTTGTATATTTGATAAAAAAATCTAAGATAACTTTCAAGAAAATAGCGTTAAATAAGTGACATATGTTGAGTAAAATATATATAGAAAGGATGTGTGAGGGTCAATAATGATCAATACTAGTTTAAAGGTGGTATTAGAATAATTTGGAACAAATATTAAAGGGATTGAAAATTCTAATTTAGGAGATAAAACAATGTTAAAAAAAAATCAGCATGGTATAGCCATGTATAGAGCAAGAAGGACTGTGAGGCAGCTAAAGAGATATGGTTGGGAGGACTTGATCTAACCATTAATGTTAGGAATGGAATTATCTCTGTAGGGACGAAAGAAAGTTAGGAGAAAGATAAATGGATATGAAAAATGTAAGGTTTCATAAGATCATAAAATTGATTACATATGGTTAGCTTTTGTTGAAAAATATTCACACTTTAGAAGATGCACATGACATATTAATACAGTCATTGTCTGCAAAAAAGTTCAAGCATAACTTGGACTTTATGAATGTTCGCTCAACCTAAAGCCCTTGAAGGCTTGTACAATAGGAAGTATTTCTTGGTTAAATATTGGAGAGTTCAAGTTAAGATCAAGAATTATAAGATATGTCTTGAACAGGGGTCGTTGTAGGCCAGGCCCAACCTAAAAACAACTCGAGGCTCAAACGGACCTTGGATTAATGGCTTGAGCTGGAGCTTGATTAGGCTTCAATAGCCCAAAGCTTAATTGAGCTCGAATTAAGTCCAATTTTTTTTTATTTTTTCCAATTTTATACCATTATTTAATTAAATTAAAAAATTTTGCCAAACTAAACATCCAAGATCGAGCTAAGTCCAGAACTGAATATTTTATAAAAAAATTCTAAGCTAGCCTAATATTCAGTCAAACTAAGTAGTAGAATTTGTTAACTTAGATCCGAGAGGGTTAGACCCAAGCTTTAATACCATGCTTAGTCTTGAATTCTAATGAAATAAAACTTCCGTAACCTTGGACTTTTGAGATAGATTTTTAATATTATCAGGTATCTATAGAATAGAGTTTTAGCGACTTTAAATTATGTAGAAATAGAACATTAATAACTTAAGATTTTATTATGATAAAGTTTTCCTATAATTACATTTCTTAAAGATAATTCTAATTTTTGTAAGAGAGAATCTTAGAAGACTTTGGTCAAAATCTTTGGAGAAACTTTTTGAAATAGATTGTATATATATAACAATTTTCTTATGATAATAATAATAATAATTTTGTTTTTATCGAAGTAAGTCATGTAAATTCACCAAATCACATAAATTTATTTCTTATTTTTTTCCGATGATTAAAAAATCAACAAATTCGGCCTATTGAACATTAAAATTTTAAATTATTCAACTTTTCAATTCAATTTTTAACTTTTCAGTTCGATTTATTTTAATACCTCCTTTTATTAAAAACCAATCAGTTTATTAATTAATCGATCAATTTTTGTAAATTAATAAATTCTTATAAACTCAAATTAATTAATTAATTTTTATTTAATAACTTTTTCCAATTTAACTTTAAATTTTCGATAGATAAGAACAATCTCTTTCAATCATAATTCAAATTTTTAAATTTTATTTAATATTTAATCAATTTTATGAAAATTTAACTTTTAAAAGATTAATTTTTCTCTTATATTACTTCTTTTTATGCGTTTTTTCTTTTCTGTTTTTTTACTTATATTACTTCGTGCTGCGTAACAGGTACTGGCATAAAACCTTACTGCCAATGCTTCACCACGAAGCAATTAATGCATTTCAACACAGAATCTCAAGTACAGACCATGCTGGAAAGATGATTACATAACTAGGAACAAAAAGCAGCCTATCTAATGCAAGCCGAGAGAGTCCTTAGCCGAGAAGGTTCTGTACGTTAAACCCTTTTAATCTGGTATGTCTCTAAATTATATATTTCATTTTCAAGAATTTATTTAATGATTTGGCAATGCAACGATGATTTAAATAATGGATAATAAATCTTCGACATCAAATAAATCTGAACCTGCGACACAAAAATCTTAATCTTAAAGAATTACACATTCGTAATCGGACAAAAGAGATAGCACGGAGGGAAGAATCGGACACGGTTTCAGTTGTGGGAACCACTTCCCTTTGAGAGGCCTTTTGGCTAAATAGCCTCTCTTTTTAACCAACTTTGGTTGTAAGGACTGAATTTGATGTGTGTCCAAGTCAATGCCACTTTACTGAATATTGTCTTCTTTTTATAAAAAACAAAAAACAAAACATCTTCGTCTCTACTCCATCCATCCACTTAAAGCTCCCGTTCAATGGCTTCCATGTTCTAGTTATCAAACTGGTGTCTTTATCTCTACTAGCTGAGTATTTGATCTTGATCAATCTTGCTGTAGTCCCTGTTTTAGGAAGAGGAATGAAATACTTTTCAAGGACAAATTTCCTTCCAAACCAAAGATAGATCATTCTTGTTGTATCTGTAGTCTCCTTTTACAGCTTCTGTCAAATTAGGCCAAAGTTGGAGCTTTTCGGGCTATGGATGAACAACCGGTCGGATTCAGATTTCATCCAACCGATGAAGAAATCATCAACCATTACCTGAAGCTGAAAATGAATGGTCACGATTCTCTCGTTGATGATGTAATCTCCGAGATTGATCTCACCCGAGTGGAGCCCTGGGACTTACCAGGTAAGTGCTTACCCAATTTATCAAACTTCGTCAAGTTCCTGGTTTTCTTGCCAAATTTTGATCGTAACATATAAATTTCTACTATGGATGAACTGTAGATCGTTCACTAGTGTGGTCGGGGGATCAAGTTTGGTACTTTTATTGTAGACCTGATTACAAGTATATGAACAGTAAAAGATCCAACAGGACAACCAAGTGTGGATTCTGGAAAGTCACTGGGAAAATTCGTGATGTGAAAGCTAAACGCACAGAGGAGGTGATAGGGACAAAGAGGACTTTGGTTTTCCATAGAAAAGAAGGGCGTGATTCTAAACCTAAGAGGACCGACTGGGTCATTCACGAGTACCAGTCTAAAACCACACTTCCAAACCAGGTTGGTGTCTGAAGCTACCATCTGACTGCAATTGAACTGGGAATGTAATGTTTTGTTGCATTTACAATTGGATTCTTCTGTCGTATTCTGGCCTCGCTTTTCTGTTACCCGTTTGAGTTGTTTTACTTAGAAATTAAACGCTTTCAGAATGTCAAGTTCTCTTATCACATTTTCTTTAACTTTGGCCAGAGACCTTTTGTTCTCTGCAAGTTGAAGGACAAAGCAAATTCACAGAATGAGAGTTCACCGCATGAGGAAGGTGAACCTAGTTGCTTTTTACCGCCTGATTCTGAAAATCTAATACCACAGCCTGGAAATCCTGAGGTGAGAGACAGCATACCTCATGTTTAGTTTTCGAGTTATACTTGCTTCGACCTGATGGGTATCCTGTTGATGATTTTGATTTCAGGGTATTTCCATTGATGATCTCTTAGCATCACCAAACAGTGGCTTCGGTAGTGACCCTCAAGTTTACACCAATGAGGAGGAATGGGCAGATTCAATTGTTGTTGAACCAGGTGATTACTACGATGAAGGAATTCTGGGAATGAATCCATCTGGTTCAAGGATTTACAAACATGAGCGTCAAGCAGGCTACCAAAACCTTGTAGGAGAGGAGGAAGTTTCTTCCCGAAGAATTCTGCAAGGGGAAACATCCGACGCAGTGTGTGAAAAGGTAAAGAACTTGAGCTGCAAGCCTGCAACTTTCCAGTTCAAGGAAACCATCTGCATATTTAAACTTCAAGTGATTTCGTTTTACAGGCTAGAGATGCTACAAGGGATGATGCTGCAGTTGAGCTTACTCCTAAGAGAAGCTCTGTGGTGGCCTCAAAACGGGACAGGGAAATGGCCAGAGTTATCACTGCAGAACCAACTACAAAGTTGGGATCTAATAGGTCACGTGGCGATGATAGGAAGAGTCTATACATTCGTTTTGAAACTCCTATATCAGGCCATGAACAAAGTCCACCATCAGTGTACATTGTAAATGTTCTGGTTGGCCTCTTTTTGTTTATAATCATTCTCCGGGAAATGCTGACATTTTAGCCACACTCTTTCCTGGGTATTGGGTTTTTTTTGCCATCTGATCATTCGCGGAAGAAGATCTGCAAGTGAATAAGGTAGGATAGAAATGGAGAAGTTTGCTGTCTCTAGTTTTATGGTCTAAAAGTGTTCCAGGCCCGAGTTAATAGAAAATTTATGGCCTTCACTTTTACTTCTGTTGTACTTTTTAATTTATAATTTTTATTTTTAAATTTACGGCGTTCAATTTTACTTTTTAATTTTTAAAAACTAAAAATAAAAATAAAACAAACGAACTCATATTTTCAAAGTACTTCATTCATTGAAGTTCCTAATTTCTGCTCATGGATTGCTTTAATGACTGGCATTGTGTCAGGTAATTTGTTTTCCCTGAATACTATGAAGGTTTGTAGATTGAAGCACTCAAGCTGTAATATCCAAGTGATCTAAGCCGGAGCACCTGAATGGAAAGCAACTTTAGTGAATCTGCACGTAAACAGGCGCTGTTGTGATGATCCATGGTAGAATCATTAATTTCCACAAACACATTAAACCTAACCTCAAGACTCATGAAATTCACAATTCACACATTTATACTCACAGTTCCTTAAATCTCTCTGGTTCTGATTTCTACAATTGTTCTGTAAATTTCTTTTCTAAGCCCTGATCTTGCAAGCCCCACTTTTCTCTTTAAAATATCCCAAGTTTAGGCCTATCATATCTCCTGGACTTATATATATTTCTAGCCCATGGACTAAGTGCTGTTGTGACCCATGACTAATAATACCGACTCAATTATATATAGTTAGTTAAGTAACAAGCAAATCTTAGTTACATGGACCTAATTCTCACCTAAATTGAACAGGAGACCTTAAGACTTTCCAAGCCGAATCGCCCACAAATCATGAGAAGTGGAGCCGAAAAGATATTAGGGTATTTGGTTCGCGAGGGTCTTTAAGTAGCCTACGTAAATGCCATACTATTTCAGTCCCAACAGTTTGATCCTGGATGGATTTCAATGGCATCACTACCCCATCTTGACAGAGAAAGGAATAGGATTTTAAAGGGTACTATAAATTCCCTCTTCTCCCTAGTTCTTGTGTAATAATATAATGCACTTAGTATGTGAAAGCAATAGTAGGGGAAGCCGTATACAGCCAGAGAAAGGAAAGGCATGCGCGTTGCATTTAATGCCCATTTACACACAACCAAAGAAGAGAAAGGACGACGTAGTGGTCCATGAAAATTTATCACACTTTCGTCCTCTTCAATCGCTTATTTCAACTTGGTTTTCGAGTGTGATTAGATTACATTTGCATGTATCTTTGTTTTCTTTTTTCTTTTAATTTTCCTGAGATCTCCATAAAAGGACAAATTATCATACAAAAAAAGTTTTCTTTACCTAAAACTCATGTGCCCTTCTTTATCAACTCATCAATTACACCTATTAAGCCTAAACCTACCTATACTCTTCCTTTCTCTATAGCCTGCTGACTATTCTATGCCCCGTCCTCTTCTCTTCTGACTTATCAATTAAAATCAATCTTTATGGCAATGATTGGACCAAGTTGTCGTGTTTAATATACTTTAGTACATAATTATTGCTCCTTTTCATTGAATCTTCATAAAAAACGTGTGCATGTTACCTATAGGATTATTTGCAGTGCTCAACTCTAGATTTTGAAAAGAAAAGAAAAAAATGGGTCATCTAGTTATGTAATAGCTTTTTCCCCCCTCATCCAGACTTATTGAAGTTTTCTTTATACATTTATCCAAAGTCCAACATTGTTAAATGGATGGAGTACTCTTTTTTTTATATCAAGTTCAATATTAATTGTTTCCAAATTCAGTAAATGGATGGAGTACCAAAATAATAGTTGCATATAGTGAGGATATATGTCAAAAACTGAATTTACTTATACCTTAAATCCTTGATACGTTTAGGAATTGGGAGTTTGATAAATTCCAATGAATCGATGCTCTTTCACACGATCTTACAAGATTGTTCAACTCGGGTGCATTCTAGTTTTGTGAATCATCTAATAATATTCTTAATTACTTGAAGAATATATAGTTGCTCAAAACTTTTACGACAAGAAAACCTCCGTACAAATCGTTATTATTAAGACATGGGCTAATTAAATTCCAGGAAACTGTGTTAGTTTTCCTTGCAAATTCCAGGCTAAGAGTTTCAGGGGAAATTCTCAGGGTTATCAGAGTTTCTGCAGGTGTTTCCCTAATACAGTAAAATTTTCTACAGTTGCATGGTACCGTAGCCCCGTATCTGGACATCTAGAACAATTGGACTAAAAAATAAGGAAGGAATCGTAATCTCATAGCATGCGCATCTTCTCCTAATCATGTCATTCTTCTTCTTTGGCCTCTTTCACCCTCTCTGTACCTCTCCGTTCTACACTGACACATCCACATTGTGCAATACATATCTTTGCAGAAGAAAGGGATAGCTGAGTGTATGTAAGCCTCAAGCAGTCAGGCTACAACTAAGTATATGCAACCAAATATTTAATGACGTAGTCTTTGATTAGATATAAGAAATATATGCTGCTTGAACTTATTCTGAATTGGACGAGTGGTACAAGAGAAAGAAGCAGTAGAAAAGAAAGGTACCGGTTTAAAATCGACCTAATTTCTTGTTCACTAATCTGATGGAATCTTAGATATAGACCTCATATACCAATTGATTTGTTCGTGGACTGTCACAACAGGTACGTGCGATGTCTATGTCCATATTTACTCTCCTGATGAGCACACACTAAGGCTTGGTAGATGAGGCAAAGTGCTAGTTCCGACACCTTATACATTGCCATGTTACCTGATGGATTGAGTTTGAGACTGCATTATTAAAATCAAACAGAAGAAAAGGATAAAGATAAATAGTTAATTGATATTGAAACATCTGATCCATTTCCATTCAGGGAAAAAAAAAAGAAGGAAACAGTTGTAGAAATATACATGAATTATGGAGTTAAACCCCATGTGTATATATATATGTAGATCATATGTATATTCACTTCACCAATTCTGAGTACAAGCAGGTTATAAGCTGCAAGGGATCGTGATGTTATTAGGTAAATGATCATCATATGATATGTAAGAGACAACTTTCCTGAGAGTCCCTCAAGAAGGGTACATAGTGATCATCATATGCTCTGTAAGAGACAACTTTCCTGAGTGTCCCTCAAGAAGGGTACATAGTCAAATTCCATGACAAATGGCTTATGCAATGGTACATATATCATGCACCATAACAAACTCCATTTCAACATGGATCCCGTAATGATGCCTGTAACCCAGTGTATAGCGTAAGAAATACTTCTAACTCCCCTAATCTATATGGTACAAGTAATGTTAGTCTTCTTTCTTGCTCGTTCAAATTATCAAGAATAGAGTTTTATTTGACAAAAATAGTTATATCTCCTTTTGGCATTGATTTCCTTTTTAGAAGGACAAAGTAGTAAAAGATTAGCTTTTGAGTTCATATAATTTGATACTTTATCAAATAATTTATGTTTTTAGTAATTTATCAATAGAAAAATCAACTTTTAATTTCAGTTAGATTTAGAGAATAGACTTGATCAATAAAGATTATTTTGAATAGACACTTACTCATGATCTGAACATTGTTGTAGTGGCCTTTTTTATATATAACTCATCCAAACTCCACTTTAATTAAGAAAGTGTTTCCAGAAAAAGCTTATATATAATACGTTATATACATTCTAACGTAATCATTTAAGAAGCGGTGGTCGTAGCTAGTGGTAATAGTTTTCGACACAAGAACGAACTTTGCTGTTTTGGGTGTGGAGAGGTTGGACCAAAAGGCACCACAGACTTAGTTTATGAAGACGAAGAGATTTCAAGCAGGGACTCTACAACTAACGTACTTTAATCATTCAGTTTACATTACTTAAAACATTATTTGTCGAAGTGTTTCCTTATAAGGAAGTGTCAACTTTGAACAATAATGACGTTGCTTACTGCTTCAATAGCCACCAATTTACGTCTCAAAAAAATTCATATCAACAGCCAACATGGAGATAAGTAAGTATAAATACAATATCTAAGCGTAAATCACATTCCAATCAGAACCAACTTGTGCTCTTATGTCTTCGCCATCATGAACTACCCTATTCAATTGCAGCTTGCTGTATGATAAGATAACTGATGTAAATAGGCTTAAGTCCATTCGTATCCTTCTTGTACTGAAGTTAGATTACAAATCAAAACAGAAGAGCTATCAACTAGCTACTTAGAGATTGTAATGTTAATCCTATTGGAAATTTTATAAGCCAAAAAAGTAAAGTTACAAAGTGCGTGTGGAAGGGAAATGCAGATCCATGAAGGTTTTTGAGGTAAGCCTAGCTTTCAGATGTTTCCATCGAGCTCAGGGAGTTGGATAATCGTGGAAAAAACTTTTTCATTAATTTTCAATAATTCTGAGAGAGTGAAGTTGCACCTTTCTCGTAGAATAAATCGAATATTTAATATTATTTGTGGAACACATTCTAAGAAAGAAAGAAAAGCTAAGATTTACAGCTGAAATGGACATACCGTTCAAAAGCAGACATTGAGGAATATTGGAAGCTGGTTATCATTTCAATTAGATGGAAACCGCAGAGAAATTTTACTTCTGAGTTTCTTCTTGAGATGTGCAGATTTCCGATGGAATGAAAAAGATGTTCGATCCAAATATGACTGCAAAGGTAGGACGGAAAGATGTATTTGATCAGAAAATCAGCACCTTGAACAAAGATGCTATGCTAAAAGATTAAAAGAATCTTCAGGGAAGAACGTACCTTTTTTGTTGTTGTTTTTATTCGAGTTGGAAACTAACAAAAGAACCATTCCTGCATTTTCTTTTACCGATTGCATAATATCCTTATGTTATGTAAATCAAATTCTTGATTTGAACTAAAAATGAACTTAATGTACATAAGCAGCTGCCTACTTGTACATATCAACATTAAGAGAAAATTTCAATTAGAAGATAAGTTTCCCTTCAATTATTTTCTGGAAATTCTACCTATAGATTAAGATCCGATGTCATTTTGGTGCCAAACTTTCAATGGCAGACCACAGATTCAATAATTTACTGTACAAAAGTGTGAAGTATGAGCCGAAACTTTTGCAAACTAGAGGTAAGAAGGGATCTTGTACTCTTAATTCTGCAGCGCAAGTTAAATCTTATAAAGAAAAGCCAATCCTATACGCAGTTCTGATGAGTGCAGTAACCAAGGTCTTATTTCCTGAGGAGCCAAAAGACTTGGCCTTTAACCGTAATGTAAAAGATCAAAAGATAAGTCACCTTGATCACGTATTGGAGGGCTCAACCACTTTACAAATCTGAACTGGAATTCAATCTCGGGATAGCTTCATTTAAGGAACCTCACTTTTAACAGGGAAGGA
>JAOQML010000009.1:21743207-21757977 GCA_027568935.1 Erythroxylum urbanii
GGGAAGGACAATTTCTATGTGCAGTAGAAGGATGAAGGTTGGTTTGGCTGTGAGAGAAAACAAATATATATTAACAAATAGCTTACATATCAAGAATATACAAAAGGCCAACCAAGTTTATGAGAACTGGAAAATTTGTTAGGAATAAAGTTGAAACAGTAAGGATACAGAAGCTACCTTTTACAGCGCTGCAACTTTCTGCACAAAACCTGCAATCCAACTTAACTAAGCAGTAGGGAGAGCATTAACCCAATAGGGTAATAGAACAAAAGAAAGATAAAAAGGAGGAACTTTTGCAGTGTCCCATTAGCCAGTGATATGTACCCTATAATTTGTCAGATATATATATATATATATAGAGAGAGAGAGAGAGAGAGAGAGAGAGAGAGAGAGAGAAAGAATGTACAGTATGTCCAAAGAGGAACAGATATAACCCAAACAAACTGAGAAGAGCTCATCGCATACATACAGTTATAATTGGGGAAGCAAGAAAAGAAAGCCCTATTGAAAGCAATTGTATATATATTGATAATCATCACGATATTCGTCTGTATATATATGGCGTTATACACAGTTAAAAGGGTCTTTTCAGCTCAACACGTTCAATATTTTTGCTCTCTATTCAAGTCTTTACAAACCCCCCCAATAGCATTCGCCTATTGACTTGCTGTAGCACTACTTTGAAACAAGTTAAATAAATGAACAAGACTCGTCAAAAAGCTAATTAGCTTACCCAATATATCTCATGAAACCCTCTTTGTCCTAATCGAATTCATCAACCCCAGCGCAAAAAACTAAATGTGGAGTAATAAAGATTGTCTTCTTTCTTATTCTTCACTGCTTGGTGTGTTTGATGATCAAAGATCCAAATCAAAAGACGAAGTCTTTCCTTTCTTATGAAGCTCGGCTTGCATTGTTGGAGTTGGGGCGGTAGTGGGTACTCTTGATTGGAGAAGTGGGAGAGATGAGGAAGCCAAATGGGGAGAGAACAAAGCCGCTGTACCATGAGCAATGTTACTAGGAGTATTCACCGAGGATGAGGACGAATCATCTGCTATAGAACATTCCATGTTTACGCCGAACAACCTGAACCTCTTCCCCACAGTTTTGCCATGGACAACGGGAACTGAATCGATCATCATTGGCATCTGTTCGCATCCTTGTTGCTGATGATTCATTGCCTCAGTTTGATGTGGCCCTGGTGGCCTCCAGTAGTACTGGGCTGCATTGACATAACCAGTTGCGAGTTGATGATGATTGTGGTAATGGTAAGGCTGAATAGTATTGAAGTTCAGATGATGCAATTGTTGTTGTTGATGGTGTTCATAGGCTCGTGACGGTATCGATAAAGACTGAGGCATGGGGTAAAGCCTGCCCCACCTCATCGACTGTGGCAAGTGTAGCTGATTTTGGAGCTCTAAATGCGAGTACGACGTGGGATCTGTTGCATTTGGCCTGCGTCTCCAGTCTATGTACAGATGACGCCGTCCTGACTCACCAACTCCTCTCTGAAATGACACAATATCGCCGGCGTCGAGCTTCTTCTCCTTCACAAAGCGACTCCACCCTTTAGTCATCACATAGCTTTGACTACTATTCCAATAAGAGTAGCGAAACCTCCAAAACTTGCCGCTTCGATCCTCGAAGTTCAAGAGGAGGCCTTTCTCGCTCGATGTGGAGTCTAAAGGGAAGTATTTTTCAGCGTGCTGTTTTGGTATCACAAGGCGGTTTAGCTTGCCTACATCGCTTGGAGTCACAACTTTGTCAAACATATGCTCTTTATCTACAGATCTACTACTCGTCACAGCTGCTCCACTGGTTTCAGATTCGTTACTATTGCTCCCCAGCGACAAGTCCGTGATCTCCATCTTCTTGTCAAAATTGAAGTTTGGTTCTTGGTTCTTGTAATCATGTTGTGGTTCAGATGAGCTAAGCCATGGTTTTTGGTGCTGTGGCAGAAAAACTTTGTACTGGGTTGAAGAAGATGGGGAGTTTGGAGATGGAAAAGGAAGCTTACTTGTCATCACTACTTCTTCTTCCTCCTCTTCTCCTTCCTCTTGTAATTCCTCTTTATCACGATACCCTCTTTGTTCTTCACCAAAGTTCATAATTGCCCACCCCAATTTCGAGCTTTCTGGCTACTGTGGATCTTGGAGTACAAAAACCCACCAGAATAAAACGATGATCTAAAGAAAAAGGAAAAAACAACTTGAAGGTGGGAAAGAACCGAACTTTTTACATATTGAAGTGAAAAACTATAAGTCCTCACCTGAAAGGATTTGTTTGGTATGAAACTTTGTTTTTTTTGGTGCTTCAAGATCTGTGAGGCCACAAGAGAAGCAAAAGGAAGCTATCTTAGTACTACAAACCAAACGGTCGGTGCCTTCTTCTTTGACCAAGAAGATGTCATTCTAAACCCTAAAAGACAAGCCACAGATAATTCAATACATGAACATAAGTTATTCTTGTTGCTCACCTAGGCGAACAGAGAGGGAGATGGAGAGGGGGAGAGAAGGGTATTTCCCAACCCAAGTTGCTTCTCTCGTCCTCGAAGCTTCTCTTCACAAGTGAAGCAAGATTATGTATTTTTCTTTTTTGTTGCTCTTTCGGTTCTTTAGGAATGACACATGACCATGAGATAGAGAAATGGGAGAGTAAGAGAGAAAAGAGTTATACGTAGGGGCCCATGAATGATCTGGTTCGACTCATGTGAGCTTGTCCTTTTCATTATTTTCGGGTTATCTACTCTCCCCCATGTATATATCTTCCACTATGACCCAACCAAGTGATGACCAGTTGGTCTTTAGACTAATAATCTTGTAGTGAAATTTTCCTTCCAAAACACATGCATCATTTCTTCTATTTCTTTTTTTTCAATCTTCTTATTAATTAGTCTAGTTGGCGAAAGAGAGGGACGGAGAGGTAGAGAGAGCATGCTCAGTTAGGTTCTGAGTTTTGACTTTGGTGCCATTGATCATTTGCTCTGGTCCTGAGTAGTAAGAGAAAAGTCTATTTTCTCGTCCTAATCTCAGTGGGAATATAGATAGAGATTCCTTTAATTATATCATCTCTCTATCAATAATCATATTTATTACTAGTAAAGCATCCAACTTGAAATTCAGCAATATCCCTTTTAAGAAGGTTGATGAGGTAGACATATTTATATAATCTTCTTGTTCAAGTACTCCTGTCTCATTAGATATGTTAAACCTAGCTAATATATATAAACACAATCACCATAGCGAATTCAAATTGTAATGCGTATTTATTATAATAGTATTACAAGGATTGCAGTCCGAAATTTAAAACCCTGATTCATCTAAGAAACAATGACTCATCAGGTTTGATTTCTCCCTTACATATATGCACCTAAATGTTGACTCTTTTATGGTCCAAAAGAAGTTATATGGCTCGCGGTTCTATACATCCATAGTGTAAGACAATGAGTCTACAGTCTCCACAAGCAAGCAACAAACTATGACCTTAAAAGGGTAATTAGATATGCTTGATTAGTTACTTATCCTCCTTCAATTCAGCAAAAGCTAGTGATTAGGTTCTCTTCCTCGAGAGCAACAAAGTAAATGACATGACCATGGAAAGGCCAATCAGAAAGAAAATAAACGCTTGACCAATATACGCAACTAGAGCACAGGCACTTTGGATTTTTTCGTACAATTGCAATCCATTATATAGTTGTGTACTGAGTTGCTTATGTTGTTGAGATAGAAAGAAAGAAGAAAGGGATTAAAACTGAAATAATTTTCTTGAGTTTGGGGATTGAAATGGACGGAACATGTGGTTGAATAAGTCGTGCCTAATTAAGATGATTACTCAAGTATCATGTATTTTATGCACATGTTTCCGATAATTCCAAGTTTTCTAACTATGGAAACGTGTATCTTAATTTACCGAGTACAAGTTGAATGTAAACGTACAATTGTTTAGGGGCAGATGCTTTATAAACACATGATTGTATTTAATCAGCCCTCGATCTGCTTAAAACTAGAAAGTCGCCCCACATCAAACAAGAATGTAAATAATTTAATTTTTATGGTCTTGGAAGACGATTAAGGCTGTTGTATCTAGGATAACATATTTTAATCCAACTTCTAAAGTCTTTTTATAAATTGCAAAGTGCAAAGACATTGTTGAAGTCCCATGAAGTCTTTGTCTTCAAACAATATACAAAATTAGGTAATAAACAACTGGCCTCATATCCCCCTCCTAAGAGTTGCATATATCACTTAAGCATCTAAAAGGTTAATTGAGCTTTGATATAAAGTACACTGAGCACATGATTAATTATGTTTCTTTGTATTTAAATTTGTTGTACATGATAAATATAAGACTAGTCACCGGTAGGTGGATATGCGTATTGGTTGACGAGGTGGTCCTGTTTCATCTCCACTTTATGAATTTTGACAGAACCCTCAGGCGCCATATTGTTTTGTTGTACTGATGGATAATGACATTGAGAAAGTCTGATGATCATAATCTAGAAAGGAGATTGTCTTTGAGAAGCTGCACTTTGAAGAAATTACAGAAAACTGAGAAGCCTAAATTTGAAACTTAATATAAATTAATATTAAGCTTTTAACTTGCTTTGAAAATGAAATAAAAAGGGTTTAGTTTATGCCTAAAATAACTGAGGAATTATAACTGAGTTGCATATTTTCTGCAAGTAGTTTTATTATTATCATATCTGTTCTGGTTCTGGAGATGTATGTATGAAGGCATAGGAAATTAAAGAGGTGCTCCGTAGGGAATCTGGCTTCATCTTTTGTGAACTTCTGATTCTTTTTGAAGCATTTGATTAGTGGGGTCCAAAAATCTATGATGCTAGTACTATAAACTGAGACGTGATCCAAAGGAGATTTAATAACGTTGCTTTTCCATTAGGATAATACATATTTTGGGAGAAAAGGATGATGGGTCGGTGAAAATAAACACACGAGGACTACGCATTTCCTAATACCAATCCTTTTTCTTTCTTGAAAACCAAACACAATCACATATCCAGTGATATATTTATTGGATAAGCATTAAGTATGTGAAACAAAATTTAAAGATTATATAGGCAGATCGAGAAATGATAGTTTAATTCTTAGTAGATAATGCTACAAAATCAATTAATACATATATAGATCTGTCACATTATATATATATGGTTATAATGACAATTATGTAACATGTAAAATCTTTTCAATTAACGCTTCTACTATTAAATTGAGATTTTGCAATTGACTGGTAAACTATTAAATTTGTGTTCAACATGTGTATTAGTGAATGTGTTTGTAATGCTTAGTCAAGGTATTGTCAATAATATATGTGAATGCGAATATGTATTACACACTGTGATGTCATGTAAGTATGAGGTTATTAAAACAACATCATCTAGCTAGATGATTGTTGTGATGTACAAAATTTAGAAAAGTCCAATAATATATAATTTTACTTTTAATTAATAAAGAGATTAATTCAAAATATCAATATATTAAGCTAGTCCAAGTTTAAAAATTCACACCCGCCGTAACTCAGAAAGTGTTAATCCTGTCGTTTTCGTTGCTGGATTTAATTACCAAACCTATCCTGCACATAATAACACGTAGACATCTTTTTGTTTTTTTTCTAAGGTCATATATATATTTTATTACGTACATACGACAACATGAACCTTCATAGCAAGATCCTAAGCTTATGAAGCCTACGACAAACTACCAATGGGAGAAGAACTTACGATGTTGACAGAAGTCCTTTAATTACTAAACATACATCACTATTTTTCAGCTGAAATTATACCGAAAAATCATATTGCATATATAGATTCCTAGTCGTCCACTTGCCACTAATCAAACCCACAGGCCCTACTTGTTTGAAGCATATAAAAGGCCTAGGATAACTGTACTGTAATCGGTACATTAAAATAGAACCGTATTCTTATTTGCATAAATCAGAACATATTTAATTAAACACTGTTTTCTTGTAGCTTCTTTTTCTTTTTTCCCCCCGTCATTTACAAAAACAATCGTGCTAGTACAAAATGACACCCTGAGAGGTTTGGTCGCTTGCATGAACTGGTCATTGGTTGTTTTTTAGCTACAGATTCATGCGAAATGCTGACACGGAACTAAAACAGAAGCAAAATTGTAAAGAGAACGTACCATTCAATTGAAGGATAAGGGGAGAATGAGAAGGGCATCACGAGATACCTCACAAGAAATGGAATTGGTAGAATGTCAAAACTGCAAAAGCAAGCTCAACAAAGTACTGTTTCTTTAATATAACCTTCTGTATCACTTTATACTTGCTAAACACGTGAAAATGTGACTACGGTACAGCAACTTAACAACTCAGATTAATAAATATGGTAATTATTGGCTATATATACACAACCAGTTGGTAACAGTTACTAAGAATTTCCGAGGACATATCATGAGTTAACATCAAACTCCAGAGAATGGGTGTGTCTCTCAAGATATATGTGTCTGTGTATATGTATGTATGAGTTGTGAGGGGTGATTGCTACCCTTTTAAACCCTACTGGGGTTGCTAGGGGACCTCTTTCATCATTTATTCAGACGAAAGGTTCTCATGCTCCACCTTTTATAGCTATATTATTTAAGCTAAATTGTGTTTCACATGGTATTTTTGTACTGTTAATGTATAGGGGCGTAAGATAAACTGTTATGTGTATGTAGATACAGTATGGCTACTTAAGCTATAAGAGTAAGGACCACACCCTGCGTACAGGTAGATAGACGCAAACCAATCACACATAACTATAACAGTTGATCGACATGCGATCCGACCCTCTTGAAGGATATCTCGTTCCAAAATTCCTTTGCTCTTGCCTTTTGTCTCTTCCAAAGGGTTTTCTTTTATCATTCCATTAAAACTCGAATCAGTTACCCAATTCTCACTCGTCAAACAATATATTGTTTCATCAGATTCCATTATGAATTATTTAGATTACATTTATCATTTTAATTTTTAATTTATTAAATAATTTATTTAAAATATATAATTATTACAAACTACTAAATATTTTCATATTTTATTAAACATATTTAAAAATAAAATTTACGAATTCTCGATTATTGTATGAACTTTATCACATTTTAAATTTTTGTGAAAATAAAATTTAATCTCACATATACTATTAATTACCATCATAAATATGTAAAGCAAGTAACTCAGTATGGATTAAAATAGAGTTAAAATGAGTTTGCAAAGTGTTACATAGACGCTTAACACCATACGAGCGTGTGTTTAATGAAATGTAATGCTTGATTACTAACCATGGAAGCATCAAGGATGTGTCTCCATCAAGTAGTGGCATCCCTTTCATGAGGATGATAATGGTAACAACTGTCATGCCCCAGAGTCCAGGACCAAAGGGCTTAGATTGCTAGACAAAACTGATACGAGGGCTACAGGTGCCTAGTGTGCGTTAAGAATTCAATTTAATTCATTTTATTTATTGCAAAATATTTAAATATAGTACTGCAAATTGGAAAGTGGACCCATGTGTGAGGGGAAGCGGACACGTGCAAAATCAACCAGGTACCTGAAAAGGGACTTGAATGGAGGGCGAAGGGAAGGGATGAGGAATGAGGATACCCAAATAATTTCCTTTATGGGCACAGCCACGGCACAACAACAACTGTGGGGCTACTATGGCAGCTAATATATATATAATATAGCAGAGAGTATCAGAATAGTATTACAGTCCACAAAAAATCACCCGTCACCACCGCCACCACCATTCACCACCACAAACCTCCAACTCCAATGCTTCTACTACATCACCTAACCCCACACTAGTAGTCTAAAACCCCACCTCCTGCTCACCTCTTACCTCCTCTGAGAAACCGTTGAGCCTCTCTGGCTGTTATGTCGCTTTCCCTCTCTTCATTAGGTTACACATAGCCCATAGCTACTAGCTAGTCTCCTCATTGATTCATGTTTTGTGTAACCTAACAAAGATTAAAATCACGAAAAATATGTTTGTTTGTTTATACGATGAGAGTTGGAGGAGTATAACCTTGCTCCTGTTCTTTAGCCACTGCGGCTTCCCAAGCCTAATAAAGGTACAGCAAGCAATTGGGGAAGTTTCTCTAATCAAACAGCCAAATTTTGTATGGTTACTTGGTTGTCGTGTTCTTCTTTCTTCAATTCTTCTCCATCTTTGGCTGCCATTCGCTATCCATTCTTTTTATGAACTTCCACTTTTTTGTCTACCCCTTTTGTGTCACTCTCTCTTTAATAAATGTTTAGCAATAAAGGGTTTCCTATAATTACTAGTTGTTATGCTTTTCCATTTTACACCTAGTGCTTCCCAAATCAGCCTATACCTACGAACCTAATTCTTCACTTTTAAATCAGAATTTAACGTATATTTTTCATCAGAAAAGTAAACAAGATATATCCGATAATTACCTGTATTGATTTAATGCTTCCTTTGGGTCTGGATGCATCATCCATCTGCACCCTATGTCTAAACCCACTCTCACAGTAATTAACTTAAGCCTAACTTGTGTAATTTGATAAAGGATAGTACCATATTCACCAATTTAGATATAAATTCAAATATATGAAATTTCTGAAAAGTTGGAATACAAAATTGATCTTTCTTAGCTTTTTTTTGGGTTAATTTATTCCTTATTTGCTAATAAGCCAACTGAGTTCACACTTCTTCTGAGCAAAGTAAAAAAAAAACATCATTTTAATTTTATGTTAAATTTGAAGCTAAAAGATTAAAGTTCTTGAATTTACTCGAAATTCACAACAATTTCATATTTCCTTGTGATCAACACAGTACAATAACAGAGAACTTCTTAACAGGGTTTTTTTTTTTTTTGGGCTATCACCTTTCTAACTATTTAAGCTCTGCCTTCCAACTTACGATCTAAGCACCTAACTATGCAAGAACTCTTACCTCGGAAGAACCTAAACATGATAGCTAAGTCTCATCCTAATTGCAAGTCATATATATTTGGCAACAAAAAGTGATAACGGTGGACAAAATAAGATGCCCTTTACATAGCCTACCTCTGCCTCTTGTGATGTTCCTTTCATGGCTAACTTATTGCGCAAGATCTAATGACAACTATACTGCCAGATGATGGTGGTCCACTTAACTCTTCTTGCAGTACATGGTGGAGCCCTCACCATTTCTTAACAATAAATGCATAGGCTACATGCCCTAACATAAATTTGTATGACCATAAATATGAAATATCGTCCCTAACTAACAAGCCCACCCCCGTCTCCTACAGAGGGATTATATTAGGTGATGTAATGGATCCGTAAGATCAATTTAAGAGAGGTAATTACTAGTAATTATTTAATATTTAACGCAATAAAAGAATTACCAACAAAATTATTCACCTTTTTCAATATGTTAAATCTCAAATCTATTAGTAAAGAAAAAATATATATCTAAACACTATATATACTCCTCTTCTTCTTTCTCTCTCTCTTTTCTAGCCAATAAGATTATGCATAAGAGATCAAATCCTCTATTCCTGATTATCTGTGACACTCTGTTCCTCTTATCATCCATCCACGAATACATAAGTGACAGATGACATTTTGTACTACCCAAAAATTCCAAAGAGATGGTGCTATAGGTAGAAGACTTCGAATCCAAACCCAATCAAATACCATAAAATATATCTAAACATATACCTATGAAATCATTAAATCAATACCTATACTACCAGATAGTCCTTGCATTAAATGAAAAATCATTCCATCATAAGATTCTTTTAACCTAGCTAGCTAAGATCCCTCCATGAAAAATTTGAGATTCTTTATAACTAGGGCGCATGTGTGTGGGATATATAACTTATCATGCTTTTACATGTTTTATAGCGAGAGTGTGGGGCAAATGCTAGCTAGGTAATGAAAGTGAAACTTGTGTTGTGTGTGTGTGTGTGTGAGCGAGAGAACTGAATGGACGGCCCGACCACCTGATAATTGATCTTTATTCTAAGTATGTGTGATCAAAGCATGATCCACATGCACTTTGGAACCTTGTTATATATGCATGGGGCTAGAGAGAGAAAGATAGAGTTGTAAAATGTTTCGACAATGATAATAATAATTTCATGTGTGTGTGAAAGAGAGCGAGAGAGAGAGAGAGTCCTAACGACAAGAGATTGCGTTGTGTTCAGCGTTCACATTCAAGTAGACGTACGTAGGAAGAAGTATAACTATAAACCAAAAATGGTGTGGTCTCGACCCCAACGTCAAGTCCTGCTTTAACTATAAGAACTTCAAATTCCTTTTGAATTCGATGGCCTTGAAAAGGAAATGGGAAACTTATGCCTAATGTGGTCATATCATCACCTTCTTCCCTAAACAGGACCCGCAATGGGTCCCTCTCACAAGTACTATGTGTCATATGCATGTATATATGTGTGGTTCCAAGCATTTTATAAACTGAAAAAGGAAATAACTTGGCTCTTTCATTCCAATATATTCGAAGAGACAAAAGTTGTTCATTTTTCTCGTGTTCATGTTATCGCATAATTCCATAGAATCAAACATATCGCAATGAAGAAGATTAGACTCCTTTTTGTTTTTGGCTCGAAACTGGTTTTTTCAATTTTGTTTAGGACCAGTAAATTGTTCGAAACTTGACTCTTACATGTGTTGAGCCTCCCATTTTGACCAGCCCAATGCATAGCCCAATTCTTGCTGTCAATGTGTGTCATAAATTTCATAAGAAATTTATGATAATTAGAAACTTTCAAAATAAATTTTTTGTAATATTTTATCAAATTAATTTAATATAAATTATTATATATTCATGCACATAAAATTTGTTAGGTATCTCCCAAATCTCAAATAACTATGTGAATTTTGCAAGGGTAAACTTTGTTTTACTTACAAGTAGTGACTCACTAAATAAATAATTATTTGATTGACCTATAGGTGGTAGGTTTTAGTAGCTTATTGGATAAGTCAATTTATGATGAGATAAATAAGTTTTACCTTATTTTACTACAAAGGGGATTGCCTTAAAAACCATAAGAGAGGAGGAGATAAAGAGATGTCTACTCTATTGTTTTGACATGTGGGATGACAACTGTTTGGTAAGATCATCAAGAGGAAACAAATCATCATCGATAGGCATTCAATGTTGGTATCTCTTAGGTTTATAAAGAGTATTAAATTGATTAGTTTTTTCAATTTGTACGAAAACCTAAAGATAATTGTACTTGTTGTTGAGACTATTGTTGTTGGTTCTCGATTGTACTCTTGATTATTATAGTAGATTGATTTCAATCCGTGGAGAGGATTTTTTTATGTAAATTACGTGTGCATTGATTTCGTTTTTGGCACTTTAGAAGGGAGAAGTACTATTAAAAACTTGTTGGTGCAACAAGATTTAGATGCGGCTTTGGAAGCGGACAAGTCGGTGAGTTTGAATGATGTCAAGTGGGCGTTGATGAAGAAGAAGACGGTTAGTATGATTCAGTTGGCTATAGCTCCAGAGATTAGGTACAACTACTTGAGTGAGACAAATCCAAAAGCTTTGATGGATAAGCTCTAAACTGTGTATGCCTCCAAATCGTTGACTAACATCTTGTACTTTAGATGAGAGTTGTACTAATTTAGGATGGATGAGGGTACAACCTTGCAGGACCACATTAATTTGTTCAACCAACTAATGGCCTAATTGAAGAATGCGGATGAGAGATCACCGATCAAGAACAAGCTCTCTTGTTGTTGGCTTCACTACCCAAGTCCTACTGACCCATTATCATGACATTACTTGTTGCTAGGGAGAAGATTATGCTAGATGAAGCTATAGTGGTATTGAGGGAGAACGAAAGGATGATGACACATGTTGAAGGAGGTCTAGGTGATTGGTGATCAAGCACTAGTTGTGAGAGAGTTTGCGAGAGAGAGGAATTAAAAGAGAATGGGAGATGACTTAAGGAGTAGTTCGAAATAAGGCGTGAAAGACTTTAGTAACATAGAGTATTACTATAGTAAGGAGAAGGGCCGCATCCAAAGCTGCTGTTCGAAAATGATGGAGGACTTGAAGAGTCTCCATTTGATGCAAAGAAGAAGGGCAAGATTAAAGTAGATGATGATGGTGATTTCGCTAATATGGTAATAGGTGATGGTGATGATTATTTATTATTGTCTACTCATGTTGAGGTGAAAGAGGGCCAAGAGAGTTGGGTATTAGATTCGGCCGCGTCAGTTCATGTTTGTAGAGATCAAGTCTTGTTTGATACTTTGCGCCAAGAGAGGGAGTATGACCACATCAACATAGTGGGTGGTCAAAAATTAAAGGTCCAAAGCATAAGGACCGTGAGGATGGAGTTTGATGATGGTATGAGGAATCTTCCACAATATGAGGTATGTGCCAAGTGCTTATGCTAGCTTTATTTTCTTGGATAAATTGATAAAGTACGGGCATAGATATGTTGGTAGTGGGAGGTGGTGCAAAGTGTACCACGGTGCTTACTTGTTGATGCAAGGGAGGAAGGTCGACAATAACATTTTTATGTGGAGGGCCATTGCATCCGAAGGGACAAAGCCATAAAGAAGAAGTTCTAATTCTCGTATGAGGTGGAGGTGTTTGGTGATTTGGGTCGAGGGAGGAATATGTTGGGTATCTCTCCAAATCCTAAATACTAGCTATGTGAGTTTTGCAAGGGTGGGTTTTGTTTAACTTACAAGTGGAGGCTCACTAACTAAAGAATTCTTTGATTGACCAATAGGTGGTAGGTTTTGGTGGCTTATTAGAGAAGCCAATTTATGATGAGATAAATTGGCTTTATCCTTTTTTGCTACAAAAGGGGATTGCCGTAAAAACTAGAGCAAAGGAGGAGAGAAAGAGAGGTCTACTATATTATTTTGGTGTGTCGGACGACAATTGTTTGGTGAGATAATCAAGAGGAAGCGGATCATCATCGACAGATATTTGGTATTGGTATCTCTTAGTCTTGTAGAGAGTACTAAATTGATTAGATTTTTCAATTTGAACTAAAACATAGAGATAATTGTACCTTCCATTGAGATTATTATTGTTGGTTGTTAATTGTACTCTTGGTTATTGTAATGGATTGATTTTAGTTCGTAGAGATTCGGACTGTGATTTTTCCCCTAGTTGAGAGGGGGTTACTACGTAAATTGCTTGTGCGTTAATTTAGTTTCTTGCAATTTATTTCTCTTGTTATTATTGTTGTTGAGGTTGTAGTAATTTTTCCCAACAAAATTTGTTATCAATATATTAAAATAATTAGATAGAAACATAATACAATACAACTACAAGAAAATCATGGAATAGTGTCAAAAATTTTCAGACGGACAGAAAATCGATGCTATTTATCGACGAAAAATTACTGTCCCGTCGGTAAATAAACTATACTATTTATATATAGCGACAAAACTATATATCCGTCGGCAATACTGGAGGGAAAGAATTTCGCGCAAAATCTCCGACGACATATAGCGACGACATAACTTACGGTGTCGGAATAAATTCCCGTAATTTAATTGCGGGAACGATTCCTGTAATTTAATTGCTTCAGATAGATACCGACGGACATAATTCTGTCGAAAATTTACCGACAGAAACCACCATCGGTAATAATTACGGGAATCACTCCCGCAATTAATTAGCTTAAATACTGACGGAATATAAATTCTGTCGGTAACTGTCGGCTATTTGCTAAACCAAACGTCGTCGTTTGGTTGAAGATGAGGCGGTAAAATCTGAATCACCAACGGAATATATAACGTTCCGTCGGTGATTCATCAGTTTTAACACGAACACATGGCGTACGTTTCATCAATTGTACTGACGAACTGAGTTTTTTCGTCGCAAAAAGAGGGGTAACCGTAGGCGGTGAAGTGATTTGGAAATTCAAATACTGATAGAATTTAGATTCCGTCAGTAAATATCGGCAATTTACGTCGTCGTTTAGTTGAAGACGAGGCGGTAAAACCTGAATCACCGACAGAATATGATTCTATCGGTGATTCATCGGTTTTAACACAACATATGACGTGCATTTCATCAATTGTACAGACGAATTGAGTTTTTTCGTCCCAAAAAGAGCGGTAACCACAGGCGGTGAACTGATTTGGAAATACAAATACCGACAGAATCTAAATTCCGTCAGTAAATGTCGATAGTTTGGGTCATCATTTGGTTAAAGATGACGAGAAAAATCCTAAATTACCGGCGGAATATATATTCTGTCGGTGATTCGGTGTCTTTAACTCGTGCTGCCCCGCCTCACCTCCACCCCCCATGTTTCTTCTTCTCTCCTTGACGATCGCCCTTTGTTTTTCGACACCCTTTCTTGCTTTTTTTGATTGTTTTCTTACTCATCATGCATCGTTTGAGGTAAGCTCTCTAATGGGTGTATTATTTCTCCAAAAAAAGCATATTTTTTGTGTTAACCGTGAGTGTTTGGTGATGAAATCTTGCTTGATTATTGTTGTTGTTTACGGTTTTTGTATAATTATTGGTTTATTTGTTGTTTATATGTGTTATTATTGGTAAATAATAGAAAAATGCACTTGATTTGTGGTTAGATTGAGATTATATATATTGCCTATGAGGTGTTCGATAAAATTCCTTTTATGATGTTTGAAATATTTCTTTGTAATTATTGTGTGAATTTGAGAATTTGAATGCTTAATTTCGATAAAATGCTTAGTTTGAAATTTGAATTTATCGAATTTAACATTTAAGTGTGAATTTATTGTATTTATCAATATTGTCAGTAATTAT
>JAOQML010000009.1:21779289-21795502 GCA_027568935.1 Erythroxylum urbanii
GGATTCTCAATTGGACGAGATTGTATATAGAGTATGGGAGTCGAGAGCGCGTACATGTTATCGCGACTTAGTTGGTGCGATACGCAGGGTGACTATACGATTGCCTTTTATTTCTAAAGAAATATGGAGTCGTTGGCTGACATATTGAACATCACCTTTCGATGTCGATTTCATAGCATAATTCGGCCAACAGACGTGGAGGACCCGAGGGAGAGAGTCTTTCCGTACATACGGGAGGATCTATTACCCACCAAGAACATGCAAAGAGACTTGTAAGTATCTATAATTAACAGTTATATTCTCATCTCTTTTCTTTGCTGTATTTTAATTAAGTTTGCTTTATAAAATCTATTTTACTTATAATTAACATTTTATTCCTATGTAGAAAAAGTTTTTGGGCGTGGCACCTATATCCAGTCAACTATTTCTGCACACTCATACTAAGAAGCATGAGGCGTGACATTCGTCAACGATCGTTGTAGAGAAATCAATGTAAGTGAAATTTATGATTTAATATTAATAATATGCTTAATAATTATCAATTACTGATATATAAACATTACTTTTTGATAGGACCAAATACAACAAACCATTGAATGACAGTCTCAGCAATCTGAAACTGTTGATGAGACTGACACTTACCTTGAAGCAGTTGGTGGTAGGGATCGTCGTGGGAGGATATTCGGATTAGGATTATTTGCCAATACTTGTTATTTGTAATCCTCCACATCTAGTACAGCAGCATCTGCTAGGTGGTCCAACAACAATAAAGTGGAGGCACTTGAGAACACAGTGCAGATATTGTCCACTCAGTTGCAACAGACTTTGGAACAGTTGCATCAGTTGTAACAGTCGATGGATGCGCAACAACATACGATAGCAGCGCAACAACAGTCGTTAAACCTGTACGCTCAGCTCCGTCGGGAGATGGATAAATTGAAGGGTAAGGGCAGCAGGTCACCGCACCAACCAGACGATCTACCAACTCCTGATCAGTAGTGTAGTATTGGTCATTTAGTTTGTATTACAGATATTATTATTTACAATGTAACGTTTTTATTATCAATTAAGATATTTTAAAATTTAATCATTAATCAAAATTTCTATTTAACCAAATTAAATATATACTATAAATATTTAATTATTAAAATTTTCCGACAAGTTCTAATTTAAATCTAATGAAAATATATATTTTAAAAAAATTTAATCAGTAACTTTACCAACAGAACATCAACAATTCCATCGGTACATGAATATAATATATACCGATGAAGAACAAATTCCGTCGGTAATAATTAACCATATTTGCCGACGGAAACCTTGTTATTGTCGGTAAAGTTACCGATGGTATTAAACATTTCGATGTTAAATTTACATACGATTAAGGAACTTACCGTCGGTAAATTTAGTGTTAGAAACTTTTAGCCCGTCGGTAATTTACAGACGGAAAATTGTAACGATCTGCATATTTTCGTTAAAATTACCAACGGTAACTTATTTTCTAACGCTAAATTTTCCGACGAAAATTTCTTTACCGTCGTTAAAGTTAGCTACGGCCGAATCTACGACATTTTTCTCTGTTGGTAATATTGAATACCGACAGAATATTTATAATATTAAATACCGACGGAATATTATATTGAATACCGACGGAATATTTATAATATTGAATACCGACGGAATATTTATAATATTAAATACCAACGGAATATTCCGTCGGTATTTTCCGTCGCTAAATGTCTGTTTTCTTGTAGTGTACCTATTCTAGAATTTTTAGTAAAGGAATTAAATAAATATAATTACAAAAAGGATGTTATACTTGTAAATGCCATATTTCTCAATGAAGAACAACAAAAATCACTGGTGCAAGGAACTTGAAGGGTTACAGTTTGACGGCCTCCTCGTATACTTGCACCTTACACATGAAAAATACTTGCAACTTTGCACCTTCCCAAACTTGTAAATACTTGAACATGATATAATATCACTGTGATTACACATGAAAATTGAATTTCAAGATATATTGAAACTTTGTCAGAATCGTTTATTTAGAATTACTGAAAATCCCTTGGGAAGAAACCTTGGGAACCATAGCCTTTCTCTACCGCCTCAGGGTGTGAAGAATGTACTCAGCATACAGGTCCCTGACAAGTAGCTCAGAATTAACTGGTACTGCATTGGACTAAATTGTATTGGTAAAAAGAAGACGTTTCGAAGATGAAGTGAAATGAAAACTTACATTGAGTATTGAATGGCTTCACAAGCCGTCTCTGAAGGCAAAAATTCGTTGACCGCAACTTCCTTGTTCTCGTTCTTCTTGTCTGTTCAGAAATATGAAGGAAACCAGAATGCTAAACAAGATTCAAGCGAACAAGAAAAGTGTTAATCATGGAACGGTGAGTGAGGGATACAGTCCTCAAAGAAACGACGGATCTCAGAAAGGCGGTGAGGTGCCAATTGTTTGATGTCGGTGTAGTGCTTGTATTCTGGGTCATCAGCGCATACAGCGATGATTTTATCATCTTTCTCTCCCTGAAGTGAAATGATAAAACAAGCAATGCACAGAGTTCAACAGGCAATACACTCTTCAGAATCATGTGTTTAGTTCGTCAGAACCAGAGGATAATACCTGATCAATCATGGGCATGAGTCCAATGGCCCTGGCACGGAGAAAACAACCTGGAAGGACTGGCTCCTAGATAAAAATGTCAAATTCAAGCTCAGACATTTTGCAGAAGTGCATTATCTTGGGAATTACTATGAACTATGAATATATTTACCTGCATGAGCACTAAAACATCCAAGGGATCATTGTCTTCACACAATGTACGTGGGATGAAGCCGTAATTATGAGGATATACGACCGATGAGTATAAAATGCGATCAACCTAAGAAAGGAAAGCGCAAAGAGGAGGAGGGTATACAAAAAAAAAAAAGAAAGAACAAAGTAGATGACTATAAAGTTGGAACCTGGAAGATGTGAAATAACCAATACCTTGATCAATCCTGTCTTCTTGTCAAGTTCATATTTAACTTTGCTACCTTTGGTTATCTCAACCACCTGCGATATAATTATTATATCAAACAATTGTTGCTTGATCTAATCAGTTTGTTGAAACTATGTTCTGCATTTGTATTGTTGAAATTCTATAGGAAAAGTTTGGAAACGAAACATACAACGTTGAAAACACTAGGTGCTCCAGGTCCTGCAAAAGATCAATTTTGCATCCTGAGTATTTACTATCCACGAACAAACTAAAGAAAAAGCAGAACAACTTGATGATTTGGTGCGAAGAAGGTACCAAGCTCAAGATCATGCCATGGATGTGCAGCAACAGTTCTTCTTGACAAAGATGAAAGGATCCTCTCGTTCAATTTTGGTGTTGCACGTTTTTCCTCGCCTTCATTTCCGTTAGTTTCTTCGCTCATCTGCAACCAGAAGAGAACTTTTCAATGATTCTTGGTTGATGATGGTTGTTGGACTCGCAATAATAAATTTCGCAAAGCTCAAGTCGTGACGGTAAAATCCCGCGGCACAAAACGTAGACATATATACTAAAATATAATGCATTGGTAACAGCTCTGGTCTATAGTCATGTAATGTTGAAACATCAGATAGCTTACAGACTTTTCCTGCAAATTTAAGGTCGTCAAAGTCTCATTTCATGGAATCTACCTAGAATACAGAAAAACATAGCAATTTGTTTACTGGAAGTAATAGGCCAACAAGTAGCATTGTACAGAAAATCTATGTACCAAGACGGTGTCAACACCAAACGACTGAGACTGCAAGATGGGTCTTTGCCTGGAAACCGGCGTATCCCATTTCCAGGCTCTGTACGTTCGCATGTTTAAACCAATAAAAGAAGAAGAGCTTTTACTCCTCCGCATCTAAACTAAATCGTACCAAAGTTCCAAACTTTCAAAGATTGCTAACACAAGATGTAGAATCCGATGGTTGATGTGCCAAGCACCGAAAACCCAGAAACATGAATGAGCTTCGTTGCAATATTAAGTGTGACCTCCCCAACCCAAAGACATAACAACAAAGATTTCCACTGAAAACCCGAAAGAAAGAGGAGAAACTTACCTTGATTGGTTAAGAAGGAACGCAGATATTGAGCAAGGGAACGAATGGGGCAGTGATCCTATCCCCGCGCACAAGTGTCCATATATATATACGTGTTGGGAAGTTAGATAGGTGCCATTTTTGTTTTGCAGATGAGAAGCAAATAGAAAGAAGAGGTGATCAAATCACGGAGATACTGCCTCGTGTCTGTTGTGGAGGAAAGGTAGTTGGATCTATTCAGACTTTGGCCAGTCTCTTTCGTCTTCCTTTAAATGCTATAAAGCCAATCATACAATGCCTCCTTTACTAGGTATATGCCGAATCCTGCGAGTTATGTCATACTCTTTTTTTTTTTTTAAGAATAATGTGATATATTGTCAAAAAAAAAAAAGAATAATGTGATACGCTTTTATAGATCAACGGACATCACTATTATAAATTCAAGTTGCAATAAGAATGATTGTAATTTATTTAAAATTAAAAAATAGAAATACACTAAAACATACAAATTTTATTTCTATTACTTAATTTTAATTAGTCAAGCAATTGATTTAAAATACGTAATTTACATATTATATATATCATTTAAAAATAATAATCATAAATTTATTGTCATAAAAAAGAGAGTCAAACACATCCATCCTTTCTGTTCAAATAAATAAGACTAGTTGAGCTTTATATTAGAATTGACAATATCTAAATGATCATATTGAATTTTAGGTTAAATTTAAATTAATAATCTAAATCAATTTGATTTACAGTTTAAATAAATTTTCAAATCAGTTAAATTAGACTTTACCTTTTCAGTTTTCATCAAGTGTAGGCATTACAAAGAGAATAATCTGTAGGTTAGAAACGTCGTCCTTTTACAATATCAACAGGTCTACTCAGACAAGAAATAAAAAGGAGACGACTTACCTTAATTTGCAACATATCAAATTCAATTTTCTTGATAAAAAATAAAAGAAATTTAGAAGAAAGCTGATAACCCTGATCTCAATCTGCAGGGTGGTCTGGAGATGTTTAAATCCTCGAATAGCATCGTAGATTGCCATTTTTTACAACCAGAAAAAAAAAAACCTCAAGGGAAATGTATAGCATCAGGAGACACTGACATTACCTAAAGAAGGCTTGATGTTTCCATCATTGCTGTTTCCATCATTGCGTTCTTCTGATATGCCAGTCTTTCCAGCACCAACAAGGTCAATTTATCCCAAAGGCATAGTTTCAAACAAATACTAATTTCATAAGAACCTTTCAATTTAACAAGCAGTAACTCAAATAAAAGAGTGCCACAAAATAAGTGCAAAAAGCCACCAAATCCCATAGGAAGTAAACGGGAGAGAAGGGGTTTACCAGGGCCCGCATAATAATTAATGGTTTTAATCTCAAGTCTATTCAAGGTAGTTATTATAAGGCAGTTCATGGGTTCTAGAGAGTAAATAAGTCAAATGTAGACATATAATACACAGTTTTTGCGACAGTCTCGCTGCCAATACTCCAAAATCAAACAGGAATGTAGGATAGATAATGGGTAGAATCAAAAGTTACATGCCTAAGCAAGCAAGGATTTCCTTGTTGAAGTATGCAACTTTAAATCGGTCATGTCATGTCGAGGCTTCCCCTTCCAAGCGTATTCTCTTGGGTCCTTTCTCCTCGCCTTGACCGCAGGTCGTCATCATCTTGTTTTCTTTGGCCTCCACTGAACATCTCTTGTAAGGTTTAAATCCTGTTCTACGCGCCTTGAGCTTTCCATGTCCAAGTCCAATTGTCAGAAGTCCCTGCTCCTCGTTACTTTCACATCTAGGAGATGCAATATTTTTCTCAACTTCTTGTTGGCCAGAGGAGGGTACCCGGGTCTTACTGCTAATATCTAACAGTAATGCACCCCCATCGTTCAGACTAGTGATTTCCTTTTCAGCATTGTCCTGATAGCCCATACTCTTTATATCATGCGGTGGCGAAAAGCTTTGAGGCAATACTTCTCTGGAGAACAAAGCTTGAAAAGCCAGCCGCCCCTGACAAATATGCATCATTGTGATAATAAGGCTCTATTTTTTTTAGCATAATAAAAAGTGGTTAAAACAACCTCACAGATAAAATTATCTTAATACCTCTTCAGAAACCTCCTTCCAGGAATCACTTGTGCTGCTGCCGCTTCTACTTCGACGGCCAGTAGACTCGGCAGCCGGATGATTTGGATCTGCTTCCTTAAGCTCTTCCTTGCCTTTTTCATGCTTCTCTAATGCATCTGTTTCCACTTCACTGCTAGAAGGTGTGTTTGAACCACATGAAGAACGATCAACCTGTTTTCTGTTTTTGGTTTTGCTCGAATCACAGATCTCAGGTGCTATTGCAGTATTCTCATGGTCAGCACCTTTTGACCCAACTTCAATTACCTTGGGAGCTCCACTCTCTTCAGAATCTGACGATGAACATCCTGGTGATTTAGAAGTTGAGTTTTGAGCTTGCAAATCCTCAGAATGCTGTGGTTCCAGTTGATCTTGCGAAGGAGGATTATCAACAATTGACTGCCCTTTTTCTATCCTAGTGGCAGGGACTTGACCAGTACTCATTGGTGGAACTGCAGTTGCAGATACTGAAGGGCAGGCGAATGCGGTATGAAGAGGAGCACATAAGGGAAGTAGTCCATGGGCTGCCCACCATGCAGTTGCAGCTGCCACAGTAGCAGCTGCAATAGCTGCCATATTAGGAGTAGAATTTAGTTGCCTTGATGGAAGACCTCCTTGGCCACATGTGGGAGAATCTGCAGAGCTTTCTATATTTGCATAGGGCCAAAATGTTGCAGCAAAGCTAGCTGCAGCATGGGCAGCAGGGTTTTGTAGTAGAGTAGAGACTATAAGACTTGAGAATGTGGAGGAGATTTGGAGAAATGATGTGTAGTCATCTTGATTATCTGGACTTGATGTGAAGGGAGGAGGAAAGGTAGGAAATCGTTGATGCATACAAGAGTCTGGCATGTTACTTCGATTTTCTGTAGTTGCGGATGCAGCAGGACGAAAGTATATATTAGGATGAGTATGACTTTCACCCACTGGCTGGAATACAGAGTCCTGGAATGTCATTTCTGAGACTGGAGCTTGCATACCAGGTCCCAAGTGATCGTCGACGACATGCACAGGGACATGCCTTGGATAGTTCTGCATGACCTGATTCTCCTCTGTAGGCAATGCACTGATTAAATCATGTGGTTCCTTCCCCTGAACCAGTTTACCATGCAAGGGGCAAGAGCTCCCAAACTTTAAAGCTTCAACAGACGCATTTTCCTGCACGGTCCTTTTGGTGTCAGGCTTATCCAACTTCCTATTGCCTTCATCCTCAATGGTTACATAGGATTCATCCATTGCATTCTCATTCACCATTGAATTCATCTTCTTTAGTGAAGGTATAAACTCCCTGAAACATGAATTTCTTGATGGCTCTGTTGCTGGACAATTCTTGTTCACTGAAGACATAGAAGAATGGTGAGTTTCTTGGCCATGAGTAAAGACTTCTGAGCAATTCTCAATCTGGTTCTGTTTGAGATTTGTTTGCTTCTCATCTCCATCACTTTTCTGAATAATTTACAGAAAGATAGATGATAATGGAAGTACTAAGATATTTCAATGAATAAAATGGAATAAAATGGCACAAGAACACTTCACCTCAGGTTGTGGTTCTTTTTCCAAGTCCAGCACTTGTTTACCATGCTGAAGGGCAACTGAATTAAAAATTTTCCCATCTTTTCCCCCTAAATGTGTTGCAGTAGGACTGGAACCTGTCTTCCGAGGATAAGGATTATTCGGTTTCCTTTTCGGCCGTGGAGGTGGGATGTCTATATCAAGAGTTTGTCCCACTGGAATGCCTTTAGCAGTAGCCTCCTTTTCCAACTGCAAAATGGAATATTTCTTAGTACTGATGGCCAAAAGACAGAACAATTTTGCACATCAATGTCATGAATGAAAAAGTCAGGGCAGATGTAGAAATAATAATGTTAAAAATCTCCCAAAACAATGATCACATCAATTAATTAAACATTGGCTGAAATTACTTTAACAAGATTACAATGCCTATCTATGAAAAAATTCAAATTCTTTATGTTGAGGAAAAAATATGTTGCATATGACAAAGCTTACTTCATTCTTACCCATTTTCCTTTGTCCTATGTAAAATCTAGCATCTTCTCCATTCCTTTGAGGTCAATATTGATAGTTTTTTCAACTTCTAAAAGAGTTGAGTGGTGTACAACCTTTTAATTTTACGTCATCAGTATGAGGCAAGAGAAAGTGCAACAAATGAAACCCACCCCCATCACCTTACCCAGTGAATCAGTTTCAGTCCATCAGGTTTTTGTGTGAGGGGTCGATTCTGCATTGGATATTATCAAAGAACTTAAAACTTCTAGGTTAAATGGTTTCATAACGGGCCAAATTTGCTAAAGGCTGGAGTTAATTGACATTTCTAACAACACCTTCAAATGCTCCTTAAATTAAAAAAGGGGGCTGGTCTGGCCGAGCAGTCATCTTGACTCCTAGACCAAACCTGCCCCCATCTTGCTTCAAAGCATAGAAATAAATGTTGCAGCTAAGTAGCATGAGACTGACATCGAAAGAAAGATAAAAATGAAATCCCAGTAAATTCAGAATCTTTGCATATTGAACAGGAGAATAAATGATATACCAACCCCTCCCTTCACTTCTTGAATTGGAAACCAAATATAAATAAACTGTCATCTAGAGATATAAAGTTTGCTAACATCTTAAGTATAGTAGTGCCTATACTAACTACCATACGAAGTTTGGCAGCATGGCAAACCAGTGATCACTCTTAAGCCCCCTCAGCATAATTCTTCACTGATTCTAATTAGAAAAATAAGGTAATATGTCTTTAAAAGAGTTGAAAAGTTGAAGGCCCACAAGCACATGGTACAAGATGCCACTAATATGGGGGCACTTATAAATGAGATACAAGAATTTACAAAGTGCCTGGGACTAAAGCAGTAAACAAGTTTGGGACACTTGGGGAGAGAAAAAATTTACTATGACAACAGATTTCAGGATAATTTGGTCCAATATCAAGAAATTTATAACCGAGTCTTATGCAGTTACTAATTAAAACGGTATAGGATCTAAGGTAAAAGAAAGTAAAACAGTACACAGTTTCAGAAACCAAAGATAAGGAGACACATGCTTGCAGGAACTTGCTAACTTCAAATATGGTCTTTTGCCTCCATATGCTAACTTAAACTCAAAAGTTACAAACTTCTTCAGGATCTTCAAAGTTACTGGCCTTTTCACTCGTGGGAATTGCAGAAAACAAGTAATATGATACGGAAACTACCAAAACCTGAACTTCAATTCCATGGAAGCTAGTAGTGAAAAGCCCTTTTAAAAGTGAAGAATATCTGACAAAAGACAAGCTCAATCTTTTAACCAAAAGGTTAATAATGAATTCTTTCTTTGTTAACCTTCTCTACTATACTAGGTCCTAGATACCAACAATTCAGATAGAAAATTGAACAAGTTCAAAACAAGCACAAAAGACCAGCTCAGCCTTATCCATGTGATCATACAAAAACTTCCACTCAAGTTTCACAAGCTTTGTTAACACTTATGTTTAAGTGTTTCCCTGGCATTCATAAATATGACAGTTTAATTAGAAAAAAGGCCCTGGGAGAAATACAGCAAAGCTTTTGGACTATTTACAATAGCAGTATAAACAAATTTGAGAAACTTCCAACTCGAAACTCTCTACAAAAGACTTCCTTAGAAAACTCACTGTCTCTTGTTAGAGATTTATGTATAAATCTTACAAGATGTGTTAGATAAGATGCTTTTATGTAGACTTACAATAATTGGGGATAAAGCAAAGTTACTACCATATTTTTCACTAACTTAGTAGAGTTACAACCTTTTTAATTATACCTCAATTAAGTTCATGGAAACATGTATTGAATGAAGCTTTATCCACTTCTCCACATCACCAACCTCACTTTCCATGTTTTGACGAAGTGCTTCACTTTTCATACTCGCTTCCTTTATATTTATGACATGTTATCGACGGTTGATAAAATCAAGCATATTAATGAGTCTTTCTTAAGCCTTCTTAAGCCATCTTCAGCCAACCTGATGTCCGGTCCATCCAAGCACACATATTATATGGTATCATCATCCCATAACTAAGTTCACCAATATGCTGAGCCAAGTTTAAGAAAATCACCTAATTTTGTGTGGCAAAAGGATCCTTCATCGAATTTAAGTGCTTTCGGGCACATTCAAACTTGATGCAACTTTCTTGTACCTATCATCACAAATTTCACCTATGATGCACGCCTATTATCGAAAATTTAAGTTTAACTCCTACCCATGTCAAGAGCACTAGTCCATTCTAGTCGTGCTTCACTAATGCCTATCATAAGTCCATCATGCTCGTTGTATCTTTGCACTCAATAGTAATGCATGATCGTCCGTCGAATGTGCAAGTTATTTCATTGGACGAGCACTTCCAGCCAATTGCGCATGATAAATCTTGTCTATTCTGAGGATTGCTTAGGTAATTGCATCATAGCATTGCCCATCACTTGTGAAATTGTAAGTCTAAACATGAAAATCCTTCAAGCATCGCTCATTTGTCTCAACAACTTATTCCTTCTATGACATACATTCCTCTTGCCAATTTACCTAATGCACCAATCACTTGCACGATATCACTTAGAACTCTTAAGGGTCTGATTGTACATTTATTGCTCCACGTCAAGTAAATTCCCTAGATCTACATTACGCTCCTTGGTAATTAACCACATATTCAATTAGATGAAATATAATTTTCAAATCATTTAACAGAATCTAAATCTTCAAATCATTTAATAGGTGATGAACAATTTCTCATTTAAATACCATAAATTCCTAGTGGCCAACAGAAGCTTATATTTTCTATATTCCATCAATATTACTTAGTCTTGGCACCAAACTGAAACCATGGATCTCCGGCTATCCCTCACACAATGACATCCATTGAACATTATTCAATTCATTCGTGTTAAGTTTCACTTTATCCTATTGGAGTCATAACCTAATCCCTTCCCCAAAAAAACCAGTTAACCAGCACCCACCTTTAAATGAAACAAAAAATGGTTTTTACTTTCATCTTATTGACGATTTCCTGATGGAAGGATAGCATAGCTTGCCATGTCATGACCAGAATTCACAGTCGATTCTCTAAAAGGAAAAGAAAAGAGCAGTAATCTCCTGTTCCTGGTACAGCCATACACCTTCCTATGCCCATTCTTCTTTGTTCTGGATACACGTCTTCCTATTCCATAAATGACTACTCACTTTCCCTACCTATTATGAAATACCACCCTTTTTTCTCTCAATAATCAAAGTGTCTTAATTTAGAATGACGCACACAAACAACAAATCATAATCCGAAACCAAACATGAAAGCACAAGTAAAGCTCACTAGAAAATAAAATTAGAGATCAAAAAGTTAACTCAGTTGCAGACTTGAAGGATAAAAAACGGTTCAGACATCAAAAAACAGAACGAGTTAATTACAATCAATATACAGTTATGCAAAATAGTAATAACTAACCTTGGAAAAAAACTTCTGTGCATGACTTCTGATCTGTACAGCAGTCTTTGTACCTATATGCTCTGGAAGGCAACATAAAAAGAAGGAAAAAGCAAGAAGTGGACAAAAATCTCCAGGAGTGAGTTACCTCATAATCTAAGACATTCCTAATAAGATTATCCAGATTATTCCTCTAAATAATTTCTGCAATTAGTACAACAGATCACCCGGCAAAAACATCGGTGCTAGCCAGAAAAAGATTTAAAGTAAGATATATGCAAACTATTACCTTCTATGCGCTGCCAAGCTCGTCCGTAGAGCTTCAAGGCCTCCAAGAACCTATTATGCTCCTCCTCAGTCCATCGTTCGCGTTGCTTGGTTATTGTGTAGGGTTTTCTTGTCTATAATTAACACGACAGCACAATTCAGATACATAAAACACAATTTTTTAATCACTGCAATCCAAGAAAAAAAACGGGGGTTATGCGAAAGTAAAGAAAATAAATATCTCCTTTAACAATATACCTTAATAACCAACTCTTCTCCAGACGAGTAAGTGTCCATTACCAGACCTTGGCAGCTATCGCTGCTTCAAATCCTCTCTAACGATCAATGGATAAAACAGAAATCTCCTTTCATTCCTTGCAGCATCGAAAACTATACCGAAAGCCGTTGTTTTTGAACTCCAAATGACCCAATAAACGAATATTACTGCAACACACAAAAAACCAACAGCAATCGATAGAGATCCATCCCTGTTTAATTCACATATACTGTACTGTACACATGTACATGTATATGAATGAACTAAAAATTAAAGAAAAAATAATTGTTCAAGAAATTCTAAGATTCCACCAGAAGACGAAGAGAGACACAGGATTCTCCGTAAGAACTAAATGTAAATTCCTTTATTCAGAATCCTCACCAAAACGAACGCGTAGATGCCAAATCCTTTACAAAAGTGAAAGAAGCCAAAAAAAAAAAACACAGAAAAAAGAAAAAGGAACATGAATTAGTAATCAACAGGGGTCAGTACTGCACAGTATATATCAACTTCAGCAATACGTTATTAATTTCAAATAGCTCGACTTTTTCTGGACAACGAAACAGAGCTCAGAGGCCCTAGAAAAGAGAGAAAAAAGAGTACCTTCGAAGAAAGCCATAGTGAACTAAAACAATAGAAGGACGTGAAGAATCACCGAAGACAGAGTTCACCGGAGAGTCACCGGAGAACTCATAGGTTTCAGCCAATGGTGGATCGGAATCTTCATGAACAAGTCAATCACAAACGGGAAAAAGAGAACACATGAATGAGGAGAGAAAAGGAAAAATAAGTAAAGAAACAGTAGAAGAGCTTCGGTGAGACCTAAAACACCAGAAACTACAGTCCGGAGAAATCTCAGCCACTATAATTTTCTGTGGATTTATATTTTGTTTTCAGGGACTAAAAATTGAAGGATTATAATTGAGGCTGGTATTCAAGAGATGAGTGAACTAGAGGGAGAGAGAGGGCTGAGATGGTGCAATGTGGCGGATAATTAGTGGCTGATTGAGCCGAAGCCCACCCTCGTGCACTTTTTCTATCTTTCCCTCTTTCCCCAATTGCCCTCCCCACACATCTTCAAATATCAGCCACAAATTCACAGCCACCGTGAAGTCGTAAAAGCGCGTCCAGGTGTGCCTCCCCGTGGGCCCCTGTCATGACGTGGCTTTTTCTGGAACCACCTGTTTGTTTTTTCTCCTGTGACCCAGGTACGGTACATGTGAAAAAGCGGACCTTATTTTGCCAGCGTGGAATGCGAACTTCTATGTGGCGGTAATTTAAGAATGGTGATGAAATTGTGAAGGTCGCCGGCAACATCAACCGCCGCTTGATGCAGGGTACGTGACGATCGAACGGTGAATGATCCCCAGGAGCCAGTGTTTGGTGGTGGTGATGATTGGTACCGGTTAATTGGAGGTCAACGTCGGAGACTGAAAAGGCTTTACACATTCAAAATGCGTGTGAGTGCTACGCGCTTTTGAGAGCAAGACCGTCCATCTGTCTGATGTTGATTTGTTACATAAATGGGCCAGGTGGTTGAGACATGCAATTAAGGGATGCCGTATTTTGATGTTTTAGAGACATGACACTCTCTACAAGTCTGTGTCACACATAACTATTGGGCTATGGTCTTATAGCTTCTTGGTCCTTAGTTAAGAAAGCCTATTTGGACTCCGTTTAATTGGTACGGGCTGTAGTTTGGGCTCGATGCAATGGTGTCCATATCTGAAAAGGAAGATATTTTTTGGGTGCTTCTGAACTTAGACCTGCAAATCATGCAAGGATCAAAGTGAAATGATTAGGAACGAAAAAAATAGTTAGACCGATCTGTTCAAAATTAACAAATTAAAATTAAAATATTCAAATGCTTAACAACTAGTATTATAAAGTTCAATCACCTTGGCAAATGAATACCTTCAAGTTATACAAGGCGTTCTTGAATGGCTACTTATAAGGCATTTGTGACAGACATTGCCTCCTGTGTGAACCACATTCCCCCGAATTTTATCCGACCCACATCTGATCGACGATTTTAACATTTTCATGTCGAACTTGGATGATTGTTCCATCCCTCTCATTGATCATGGACCTAACCGGTCCAACGTTATTAAGGACATTGACCAAAGCCTCTCAAGGTTATGGTTTCTTCCAGGTGTCCATCTATATATGCTGCTTCATTTTTTTTCTTTTCAGTTTAATTCCGACAGACTCGGTATTAACCTTGTGATCCTGATGTATTTGAAAATTTTCTTGAGGTTAAAAAAGCCATGGAGTTTCTGAAACTGTGATTGATGCTATGTTCCGTGTATCAGTGGAGTTTTTTTCAGTTGCCACAGAACCAAAGGTTGAAGATTCAGTCTGATGATCCTATGAAACCAGTGGGACTTCTCTCTAGCTTCAATGCTAAAACAAAAACCAGTATCCAACTGGAGGGATTATGTTAAGGCAACTTTGCAACCCTTTGGAGGACTATATTGATGTATAAACGACGCACACCAACTGAACTTGGAGAATAAAAGCAAACGCTGTTAGCAGGTTAAGTTGAATGAATATAAAATATTGAAAGTTTAAGGGAAAAACCAATAGAACAATACAATTGATAAAGCCAAGCACCATAATCACTGATAAGGGTGTCACCAGCCATACAGGCGTAAGGACCAACAGAAAGTGAAGGATTCAACTTTGTATTTGTGAAGAAATAAGCCTGAACTTTTATTTTTGAATCACACACACAAAAATACACCTTATAATCCCTATTTTGGTAGAAAACCCCTAATCCTATTAGGAAACAACCAAGACAATATGAAATCATTCTGAAGATCTCAAAGAAAACTCCTAATACTATTAGAAAACAACCTAGACAATATGAAATCGTACTAAAAATTTGAAAGAATAAGGAAATTAATTTTGAAAAGGCAAAAACGTGTCATATGCCCTATTTCTAACTGTCAGACTTGGCATCTAAGTAAACGACTAAAACTAATTGTAGAAATTTTAAAAAATTATGAAAATTAATAGAAATCTAATTTGCATGTCCTCTACATGCTCCTAAAATTTCAGGCCCGACGGACAAGGCTTCACTTAGTTTCAAATCCTAAACTTGCAAGCGCACATTTATAGCTGAATATTGCACTGTTTGTAAAACTCTAAAGCCCATTACCTCCGTGCATGAAATTATCATGTAAACTCAAAATATAGTGGCTTGGAGATAAAGTCTACTTGTGCTCCGGCATCATTCTTCCCCTCTTGAAAAGCATTTTCCCTCAAATCTTCATCGTTCAAGTAAGGAGACAGATCACCAACATTGAATTTCGCAGAAACTCCATAATCTCCTGGAAGATCAATCTTGTAAGCACCCTTTCCAATTCGTCTAAGCACTTTGAATGGTCCATCTAGATAGGGCATAAGCTTACTCTTCCTTTTTCTTGGAAATCTTTCCTTGCGAAGATGATTCCAAACTAGATCACCAAGCTGAAAGCTCAGTCGCTTGCGAAAATGATTACCACGGACCTTGTAACTCTCATTAATTTTCTCTATCTTTGCACGAACCCCCTCATAAAACTTCTTCATTGTCTCTGCCTTGGCCCTTGTATATATACTCACAAAGTCTTTCTTTGAAATAGGAAGTAAATCCACAGGGATGGAAGGATTCACATCGTAAACAACTTCAAAAGGAGATACTCTACTAGTACGAGTTGGAGATCTCTTATAAGCAAATTTAGCATGGGCAAGTTTTAAATCCCAATCTTTTATGGTTTTACTCATTAATCCATAAAGCAAGGCAATAAGAGTGCGATTTGTAACTTCTGTTTGGCCATCAATTTGCAGATGGTGAGTAGTTCAAAACAACAACTTTGTTCTAAGTAATTTCCACAATGTTTGCCAATATTGACTAAAAAATTCGAAACTCGATCAGACACAATGTAACATCCCCTCACTTATGGGAAGGGTATTTTGGTCATTTTGGATCGGGTTAGAATTATTTAAAGTATTTTTGACATATTCATGCATTCATATATGCACATGAA
>JAOQML010000009.1:21795602-21807739 GCA_027568935.1 Erythroxylum urbanii
CCATGTGGAGTTCTGTAGTGATCGCACGTAGCGCTCCCTTATTTTAGGATATGTATCGGAATGACCTACGGGCGTCCCGGAGCGTACCCTAGAGTAATGGGGTGTTACACACAATGCTTCTTGGTACCCTATAAAGACGAATAATCTTTTTAAATTACAAATCAACAATATAAGAAGCATCGCCAGTCTTATGACATGTAACAAAGTGAGTCATCCTCGAGAAACGATCTACAACACTATAATTGCATCCTTACCACGCTATGTGCAAGGTAATCCAACAATGAAATCCATACTAATATCCTCCCATGGTCATTTTGGAACAGGAAGAGTTATGTAAAGTACTTGGTGAAAAGTACCCTTTGCTCTTTGGCAAATACCACAGTAATTAACAATATATTGCACATCACCAAACATGCGAGGCCAATAGAAGTGTTCTTGAAGAATTTCATAAGTCTTCTGAATACCAAACTGACTACAAGACCACCAACATAAGCTTTATGAATCAATAAATCACGAAAAGAGCCTTTTAGGAACACATAATTTATTCCCTTTGAAGAGAAAACCCTTAAGTTACAAACTGATTACGCACACCTTTTTTGCAAAGTTCGAATAATTCAACAAAGTCTTCATCCCCTGCATAAGAATTCTTGATGATTTCAAAGCCAATGAGCCTTGAATTAAGTATTGTAATTGTAGAATACTTCCTTGACAACGCATCAACCATGACATTAGCGCGTCCATCTTTGTACTTCGATGACAAAGTAAAGGATTGTAGAAACTCGATCCATTTAGCATGATGTGGATTAAGTTTTTGTTACCCATTAATATGCCTTAATGCTTTATGGTCACTATGCAACATGAAAGGGTTAGGTAGCAAATAATGACTCCAATGACTAAGAGCATGAACGATCGCATAGAACTCTTTATCATAAGTAAAGTAATTTAGTTTAGATCCATTAAGCTTCTCATTAAAATAATCAATATGATGTTTTTTTTTGAACAAGTATAGTCCTATTTTTGACTCCATTAGCATCACATTGTACTTCAAATAGCTCGTTAAAATTATTAAGAGTTAATATAGGAGTAGAACATAACTGCCTTTTAATCAATTCAAACACCTTTTATGTAGAATCACTCTATTCAAATATCCATTTCTTAATACTTTCGGTAATCAATGCCATAATATAACTAAAATTCTTCACAAATCTCTGATAAAAAGAAGCCAACATATAAAAGCTACGCACTTCACTAATAGATTTAGGAGTTGGCTATGATTTAATGGAATCAATTTTCAAGTTATCAATAGAAATACCATCCTTACACATAATGTATCCAAGGAATATGACGCTATAATGTATCCAAAGAATATGATGCTATCTACCATGAAAGTGCACTTCTCAATCTTCCCATATAACTTCTCCTTTCTTAACACATCAAAAAGCATTCTTAAGTGTAGAATATGCTCCTCGTTACTCTTACTATAAACCAGAATATCATCGAAGTACACAACAATAAATTTGTCAAGGAAAGGGCACAATACCTCATTCATAAGTCATATGAATGTGCTCGGAGCATTAGTGAGACCAAAGGGCATTACTGACCATTCGTACAAGCTATGCTTAGTCTTGAATGTGGTCTTCCACTCATCACCTTTTCTCATTTGAATCTGGTGGTAACCACTCCTTAAGTTTATCTTTAAAAACACTTGAGCACCATGTAGTTCATTTAACATGTCATCTAGACGAGGAATAGGAAAGCGATATTTGATGGTAATATTATTTACCACACAACTATCAGTACACATCTGCCATGAAACATCTTTCTTTGGCACAAGAAGAGCTAGCATAGCACACGGCAACATGCTTTCAAGCACATATCCACACTTTATAAATTCATTGATTTGTTATTGAAGCTCTTTCGATTCTTTTGGATTACACCTATATGCGGACTTGTTAGGCAAAGGTGTACCTAGAATCAAGTCTATTTGATGATTGATCCCTCTAATGGGAGTTAAACCCTGAGGCAAATCATTGGGAAACATATTAGCATACTCATCTAAAAGAGGCTAGAGTTCCAGTGCGTAAGAATCAACCAGATTTTCATGGACCTCCTTCGAAACTAATGCATATACTACTTACGATTCATCAAATTCTCAAATAATCCCACTCTTCCCAGTAATTAGATTCTCCCTTTTATATTGCTCCATGTTTAGTTCACGTACTCTAGAAGGAGATAAAGGCGCGAGTGCAAGTCTTTTCCCCTCCTTTTCAAATGTGTAGCACTTAGAACTCCATCATGTTGAGCTTTTCGATCATATTGCCATAGACAGATATTACATGCATCCATCAGAATGATATCACAAAGTGCTTGATTATGATACTTATTCCTAATTGAAAAAGAAATAAGCACTTGTTTTGTCACCTTCAAATCACTCCCTTTATTAAGCCATCAAATTGTGTAAGGTCTTGGGTGTTTGGAAGTTGACAAGTTTAGTTTATTCACAAGAACTGTAGAAGCTACATTGGTATAGTAACCACTATTAATGATCATATTACATAAGCTTCCTTGCATCTTGTATCTTGTATCGAACAATTGCTCATATTGGGACTCACTTGGAGAAGGAATAACCATCAAAACATGCTAAATTATAAGACCCTCCTTCCTCGTTGCCTTCAACCATATCCTCTACTCTTCCCTATAATCTCCTCCAGTATCTAACTCCTTTTCACCCTCCTCTATGGATAAAGCATTCAGCAAAGCATCGATCTCTTGACACTCTTGAATTGTCATGATTTTGTTTATAGGACAGTCGAATTAAATATGCCCGTACTTATGACATTTAAAACATCGCCTCTTGTTCTTCTAAATTTCTCTCATTTTCAAAGCACATTTTCTTTTCCCATCTCACTTCTTATCATTTGAATCAGCTTTAGAGCTTAAAGAGATAGAAATAAAAGGCACTGTAGGATTTTTTCCATTGTGGAAACGACCTCCAATCAGGTTTTCTGTTAACTTATTGTTCATCATGCAAAGCAACTTTACATAACTCATTATAGTTATAATAAGGCTCTAATTCCAACTTATTCTTGAATTTCAAATTCAATCCCTCCGAAAATTGAGCCATCCTCTGTCCTTGATATGACTCATCATCATTAACTTCTCAAATTCATCAATATACTCATTAATAGAGAGACTTTGTTTCAAAGTTGTTTCCTTTACATAATTCCCTTACCTATAATTATCAGGAACATATTTAGCTTTAATCTCATGTTTTAAATGATTCCAAGTCTTAATTCTTCTTCATTCCCTTCTTAACACATCACGTTGCAATTCATCATACCAAATTTTCGCTAAGTTGGCTAGCTTAAGGATAGCATAATTAAAACTTTCCTGGTCCGTAAAGGATTTATACTTAAATATACAATCAGCTCTACAAATCCAATCTAAGGCAACTTCAAGATCACGCTTACCTTTAAAATTGGGGAGTTCAAGCTTCAAGTTGCAATCTTTGTATGTGAAACCTCCACGTCTAGGAAGTCTTGGTTGTTCCTCTTCTAATTCGTATTGCTATTCTTCTTCTTCTTGCTCCTCATCAGACTCGTCATAAGTCCTTCTAGATCCTTCATGTGATCATTCTTGGGTTCTACCTTGCTAAAATGTCTCCACTTATCATTTTACATCTGCAAATAGCCCAGCTGATTGTTGATTTCTTCAATTTGATCATGAATCCCACCAATCTTACCATCTAAAAGTTGATCTATTGCCCCTAAAATAGCAGAATTGTTGTTGTAGGTGTCATTGCTATTGTTACCATTGTTTGCAGCCATATTCTTTCCAAACCTCATATGATCAAACTTGAAACTTTCAAATTTAGGTGAGAGAGGCTCAATTATAGATCGTTAAGGCTTAAGAAAACCCTAATAACTGAGCTCTAATACCAATTTGATGTATAAATGAGGCACACCAATTGAACTTGGGAGAACACAAGTAAATGTTGCTAGTAGGTTAACTTGAATGAATAGAAAATATTGAAAGTCGAAGGGAAAAACCAAGAGAACAACACAACAGTTGATAAAACAAGCACCACAATCGTTGACAAAGCTCTCAATGGTGTCACTAGCCATACAGGCATAAAGACCAACATATAGCGAAGGACTCAACTTTGAATTTGTGAAGAAATAAGTATGAACTTTTATCTCTAAAACACACACACAAAAATATACCTTATAACGCCTATTTATAGTTAAAAAAACTCCTAATCCTACTAAATTCTCTTCCTCGAAGCTAATAATTTATGACATAAAATTGTAAATCCATAATAGTACAAAGATTAAAAGGACTGAATATTTACATGTTCAATATCTAATCTAGTCAATGATTATTTCGATAAATAAACTAATCATCTACATTAAAATTAACCAAACTAATCATAACACATAATCACAGAAAAATAATTCAAGATATGAATAGATAAAAACACTTTGTAATTAAGACCTAATTATCTCTTAATCTGCGAAGTTCTAAGGGCTTTAGTTACCTTTAACTAAGATAAAAGACTTAACCTCTAAAGGCCATAACTACAACCAACGTCTATTGAAAAAAAAGAAGAACATAAATTAAATGAAGAAGTTGGAAAATACAATATGGAAAAATGGACATGTCATTCTCTTCCTACAGTTTGGTCCTTGTTTAGTTAATTTGCCCCACGTTCTTATTGTTATCGATATCTTATGGATGTTATTATTTAGCCTAAGAAAGTCATAAATCCCATATTGTTTTACAGACTTTGTCAATATAAGATTTTAAAAAAATCCTCAAACGTTTGACTATACATTTAAAATCTGGAAGCTAAAACTGCTACTAAATATGCCTATACCTAGTCGTTAGGTAAGTTGTTGATAGTTTTAATTTACTACTCTAGAAGCACCTTATTTTACAATTGTTTTTATTTATTTCAGCTCTAGATCTACCAATGAGCACTGGATATAAAAGATAAGTAAATCCATTAGATTGAATAAAAAAATTACACACAATATAAGGGAATTAAGGCTCAAAGTAACTATATTTAATAGTTCTATCGAATTGCCCTACATTTATCTTTTGCTCAACCTTGTGTAAATCATGATTAACTAAAATAAAAAACAAATAACAAAATGGCTTCATCAATCCATTTCTTATGAAATCAAAGAGTAAGCATACCTTAAGAGTCAAATCATTCAAGATTAAAGTGATAACACACATCATAATTAAACTTCACAAGGAAGATAAATTAAGACAATTTTATTCTAAAGCATGCATGAAGTTTTGGTGATTCTCCTCATAATTATCAGTCATAACTGATTGATGTAAATTGTGTTTTAAAACATAATTATATAGTGTAACTGTAGCTAGCACGAGTAAATATTCGGTCCTATATGGACTAAAATTACTAACACTTACTGTCTTTATATTATCTAGTAACACATTATGGTGATGATACTTGATAAAATTGAAAATGAAAACAATAAACTAAAATAAATCAACATAGTTAGCTAACTAGAATGAAAATAAACTAAGAAACTATCAAAGATAATAGTGGTACCTAGACTTAGAATCCCCCTAGTTTATTTGACTGTGAAAATTCCTCTATTATGCTAATATCTTTTTAAAGGCTTTTAACACCTAATCCTTAGTTGATCAATTGAAATCTCTTTCTATTTAAAACTCCTAAGATAACACTAATCAATTAGTAAATTTCTCTATTAGGTTTGATCCTAATAATCTAGAGATTTTATGTCAATATATTTTTAGGTTTCCATACAACTCCTTTCAATGATGGTACATATATCATAGAAAAGGATTTCTTAATCTCAATTGCATAAAATTATATATGAAATAATACATTAGCAATATTAATTCAAGAATAATTAAGAACATATAATTGATTCTCAATGAAACTAAAGAATGCACTAAATTAGAAAAATCACTAAAAGGTCTATCTCGAGGTTCATCTAATCCAAGAACCAATAAATGTTTAACTCATAATTAGAATATTAAGAGTAAAGGAAAAATAGAAAACTAAAAGAGACATGATGATATCTTTTTTTATCTTCATGAAATCTACTTTAAATTGATGTTCGTCCACTCCAAATATGTTTCTTTGCTTTTTCTTTGTTCTTTCTATCATCTTAGGCTATAAATTCGTATTTTTCTAAGCCTCCCTTGAATCTCCTATGAACCCCTTTAGACCTCCCTTTGTTTTCTCTTTGTTTTGCCTTTTTTATAGCTCAAAATTAGGGTTTTTGAAGTGGACACAACCAACCACATGGTTGTGTGCATGACCATGTCCCTTAATCATGCTTTAATCTTTGAAAATCACACAAAAACTCAATCTTAAAGAGCTACACGGTTATGAACACGGTCGTGTTCCTCAATGATAACTTCAATCTTTCAATTTTTTACTTTGATTTTATTCAATTTCAACTCCTTTTTACTCATAAAGGTAATTAAGGCCTAAAAATATAACATAAATGGGTTCATTACCAAAATCAATAAGAAATTCTCAAGTAAACAAACGAATTGTACTAAATATGAGATTAGAAATATGATCTGTTTAGCATTTACCAAAACCTCTTGCACTTAAGCATTTGCTTGTCTTTAAGCAAATCAATTTCATTACTCTCAATTAATTAAAAAAACCTCTAAGAAAGCATTAAACAAATCAAAGATATCAATTAAGATTCTCCATTATTCATTCTATTACAAAGTTTATTGAATTGTTAGGCACTTAGTTATTGTCATCAAATTATAAAATAATCCAATTCACTCAATAATTCTTCAAAATTTAACTCAATTCACACCATTTCACTTAATGCATAAAGTGAACATACATAAGAAAAATACATGTTTAAAAGGTCACCTAATGCTTAAAGTGAACATACATAAGGAAAAAGACGTCCATACCCCTTGTTAAAAAACAAAATACTAAATTTAAACATTTTAAGATTATTTAGAAACTTGTTTGAAAAGTAACATAACCTTTTGATACAAGAGTAAACACCTTGTCATGAATACTCCCTATTATTCAACTAGGTCACTATCTCAAATGGTTACTCACACTACTCTTTAAATTTGAATTTGTTATTTGTATAAAGTCAGCAGAGTGAAATTAGTCATGCTCATTTATTTGTATACTACAATATTTTTTTCATAAGTGGGATAATAAAAATGCTAAAATGGAATTCACATTTAACTTAATATATGTACAAATTATACATAAAGTATCAAAATGCAAATCAAGTATCCATTCTCAAAATTAATGAACTAAATTAAAATCAATTTAATCATCAAAACTCATAATTATTTGCCTAAATAAATCAAATCATGATCACAACCAAAATTATAATGAATCATCTTAATCAACATCTTATCTTTTAAAAAAATTCCTAGATTTTTTTAGAAGTTAAATAGATTTATTTTCAAAAAATAGGTGCTTGAAAGGCTTACAAGCTACGAATTAGAGGGGTACAAAAGTAGTTAAAGCTCCTAGGAACTTGATAAGTGCTTAATTGTTGATACATTTAATCCATTATACGTAGTGATTAATGCCTTGAAATGCTTAGGATACTCACTTTAGCTCATATATGATTTTAGGTACATTTCGGAAGTGATGGAGCTAAAGTAACCCGAAAGTATACTTATTGAATCATTTTCTCAATGTTCATATTCTATTGTCTTCACTGAGAAAGAAAAAGAAAAAAGAGACACAATAGAGCAAAAAAATGTATAGCACACAATTAAATGGACAATTGTCCATTTAATATCTAGCTGCTACATTCTTTTTAACTTAGCTTTTTAAGTATATAATACTAAGGAAGAACGGGATGGATGAACACGAAATCCATCCCGTTCACCCATTTCATCTAGCGGTAATTTGTATCTTCCTATTTCACGCTTGTGACTTAACTAGTCACAGGCATGACTCATGTTCTATCTCATCTTTACACAAAAGCATGGTCTTTTCTAAATCCTTTCAACTTATTGAATAGCTGCAAAACCAAACATTTTAGGTTCTATTATTTATTTGTTAATTATGTTATTATTGCTTATAGACTGCAAAACTAAACATTTTAGGTTCTATTATTTATTTGTTAATTATGTTATTATTGCTTATAAAATATTATTAATTATTAACCATGCATTATTAATTATTAATTATTATTATTTAGTCATAGTCATAACCTTGAATGTTATTATATATATTTCTCCACGCAAGTACGAGTTTTCTTCAAGCATTTTCTTTCTCACGAGTGTGACCTAGCAATGTCACACCCGTGACATACATATATATTAAATATTAACTAAATTAAATATTAACTAAAATACATTCTCTCAAAGTTTCTACCGTGTTCACAAAACCTTTCTCTTTCTACCTCTCTCAAATTTCAACAGATATTTTCTCTCCTCCGGCTTTCTCTCCTTCTCCGCCATCGGCTTCTTCAATCTCCTTACAACTATTACATCTTCCTCTTGAAAGCTCGTTCCTTTTTGCTACTGAACATACAAAAGTCTCTTCCTTTACGGTGTTTGACACCTAAAGACTCGAACTTTAGAGGTTTGAAATTTGAAAATGGTTACTACTTCTATCTCTTCCTTAATTTTTCTGAACCTTGTAATTTGTCCCTTTTCGGATAGAACAAGACCAAGGTTTAATCCTCTTATTCACCATGCCCACCTCAATTCTTTGTCCAATTACAAAACCTCTCTTCGTGGTTCGGTGTAACATCCCATGATTAGGGTTAAAATCTTAGGATGCTTTATAAATAAGAATTTGTTGAGACTTCAGAAATGCATTTCATGCATTATATGGCATACACATGCACGTGAATAATGTTGTCATTCATGAAATAATTGTACATGCAATCATTGACATTTTTCGGGTATAAGTGAATTTTTAATGTGATTAAAGTGTGAATTTTGGATAATTAAATTGGTGTGTATTAAAATAATGATAATAGTTATTATTTCGGAAATTTTGTTGAATTGTGGATTAGTTGTCTTGAATAACTAAATTGGTGTGTATTAAATAAATATATATTGGAATGTCCTCAGGGTATTTCGGTATCTAATTTATGATAATGGAGGTGTTACATTCGGTCTGTGTTGCTCAGTTCGGGTTTAGACCCAGTTTCTTACCAGAGCCAGATGGTGCAGAGAGTGTGATAAGAGACTTGTTTGTTTGAGTAGAGAGCATCTTTTATACGATTGCTGATGTAGCTATTTCAAATTCTGATATTGTAGCTGCTTCTACTGTGAAACAAAATGGGGATTGGCTCTCGGGTATTTCTTATTCTATGGAAAGGATTCTAAAGGTAGTAACTTTACTTACGTTGGTTCAAGTCTTGAAGATCTTTTTAACTTCTGCAGTAGGAAACTCTCTTTGAAGTCAGTCCTTATGTTTGCTGACTAGATGGTAAGTTTTGTATAATTTGGTGCTTTAGACTTTTGGAGAACTGTCCATATATGTTGTTTGCTAATGTTCTTTTTAGATCAACCGAGTTGAGTTTGTTCATTCAAAATCATTTTTACATCGAGATATCAAGCCAGACAATTTTTTTATGCGCTTGGGGAGGCGTGCAAATCAGGTGTTTTCTACTTAAAAGTTTGCTGTTATTGTTCAACGATTTATGTTCGTCATTTGAGATCTTTGTTAAAGTGTCATATTGCTTACTTGCATACAGGTATATTGCATTGACTTTGGACTGGCAAAAAATTACAGGGATAGTTCAACCCATCAACACAATCCATACAGGTAGGATATTATTGTTCATATGAATCTTAAATCATTTTCTAGCATTTGGGCTTTAGTTGGGATTTGAAATATCTTCAAAAATATTTTCTGCTGCATTCATGGGTACAAAACGTGTGCCCATTTTTGTAATAGTCAACTTTGCTACCCAATTGGCACCATGATGTTGTTTTTTATTGCTATATGTCTTTTATAATGCACATACATGCAAAAGATTTTTCCATATTGTCTTAATTTGTGTTTGAACTTATATAGCATATTATTTATTCTATTTGGTGCTGAAACTTGCAGGAAGAACAAAAATTTGACTAAGACTGGAAGATATGCGAGCACGAATGCTCACTTGGGTATTGGTATGTGAGATTATCTTTTTGTACTTTTACCATTTTCATCAATCTATTTTCTACGTTTATGACGTTTGGATTGTGTAGAGCAAAGCTGGAGGGATGATCTAGAATCTCTCGGTTATGTCCTCATGTATTTCTTAAGAGGAAGGTGAGTTTTATTTTACAAAGATTTGTCTTACACTTTTCGAAACTGTTTGTTTACTGTTGTTCCTTCTTCTGTAGCCTTCCCTGGCAGGGACTTAAAGGCAAGAACCTAGAAACAGAAATATTAAAAGATAAGTGAAAAGAAAGTTAACACCACAATAGAGGTAAGATGTTCCCAGTTATTAAGTTTTGATTTACATGCTCTATTTTAAATTGACTAAATACTGCTTATTTAGGTTTTATGGAGTTTGCTTCCTACTTCCATTACTGCTGGTCACTAAGATTTGATGATAAGCCAGATTATGCATTTAATGTGTGGCTGTCATTTTTTGCTTGCACGGTGTGATTTAATGGGTTCTTGATTTGTCCTGGAGTTGGTACCAGTTCTGGATGCCCCTGCCATCACCAGTACGGAGAGGCATACAGGTTTGCCGGACTATATCTATTTTTCATGGTCAGTTTTTGTAGAAATGTTTTCTTCATTTGCATTGTCAACTCTCTTTTAAAGTCACAGGTCTCGGTGGAGAGTTTTTTCCTTTCCTTTCTTATCCCTAGGTTATCATGATTTGGTTTTGTCACTTGGTTTGTTTCTCCAGTTGGACTTTGGCTGTGTAGTGATTGTTGACATAGATGGTGTGTTAAAAGTTCTAAAATTAAGATATAAACTGAAGGTGAATCTATGACTTAACTTTAATGAGATTAGACCTATAAGACAGGAAAATGATAATAAAAGAATACCAAACAAGTGGATTATAATACACATATTTCATGATGGGAAGAAGTTGCCTTTTGAATCTCATTAATCTGAAACCACATTTCATATTGGAGTTTCCAACTGGAGGGTTATGGTCTATTATAATTTCTGGTTTTATCCACTGGGGAAGGCTATTGGCTTAACAGATTGCCGAGATGTTAATTACTTCTTTGTTTTAGGTGGAGAAGAAGGACGAACTACTGGTCACTCAACTGATCCATCTCGTCGAAGGCTATCAGGACCTATTCTAAATACTTCTAGCTATGCAAAACAAAAAAGTCCAGTTGTAAATGAACCTACAGCTTCCAAGGATGCTATGGTAAGAAGGAAGTTTTGATTCCCTCCTTATGGCTCCCCTTGTGTAATAGAACTGGCTTACGAGAGTTGTTACATTTGTCCAGAGTTATTTGATGCAGGCCGCAACTTTTCCTACTTCTCTGGTGTCTTTAAATATTATAATTAATCTATGATCATATTATGGAGCTGTCAATGACAAAATCTCCTTTGAATCGTAAATGTTTTGCCTTTATCAAATATGTACTTTTTTGCATTAGTATTCTCAGATAGGTTGTTATATCTTGGGGCTTGGTAGTTACTCTTTAGAAACTTCTGTTTGGAAGTTTTTTTTTCCCTACTTGCTAATGCTTGATATATTCTAAGCTTGACAGTTTTAGATCTAATTACAGTTTAATTTGGACAATGTAGTTACCAAGCTCTAATTTTCCGGGACGCCCGGGTGGATCTACAAGGAGAGCTGCTGCTGTTTCCAACAGTTATGATGCATTCACTGGAAATGAGCTTGATCTCGAACGCACTCGGACTACCGGGGCAAGCCCAGCAACCATGCAGAGGATATCAACTGAGCAAAGAAGTCACCCTCTTGGATCTTCAGATCCTGGACGTTCATCATCAACTAGAGTTGTTTCTCACATGAAGGCATAGGAATCCAACATTAGGGGAATTGAGAACCTGAATTTTGACGCTGAAGAGAAGGTTCATTACTAAGGTGCTCGGTGCTTTGAATTATTGAAAATCATGAAATTGCTAATTCGCTGGTATGATAGGCAGCAAAATACTTCATTTGAGATGACTTATGGAGAAAGTT
>JAOQML010000009.1:21826357-21840662 GCA_027568935.1 Erythroxylum urbanii
CTAATCTAATAATTATAATCTCATCATAATTCCAATTACACATTAATTATTCCAAGGATTTTATCTTTAGTATTAAAACATAAAATATTAATACATAAAGATAAATAATGCCTTTATTAATAATTGCCACTAAACTATAACTAAAACGACTGGCTGTAGGGCATAAACCAACAATTTTATCGATCTAATTAATATTTCTTAAAATTAATAAAATTTATCTAATCTTAATACTATCTATTTATAAATGTTTTACTCTATTATCTTTTCTATTAAATATAATTTAATTTTTTGTTTTAGGTTCGAATTGAAAATTGCAATTGTACTAGGAGGAATTCCATTTAATAGGACTCATGGAAGGCATATCTTTCAACACACCGCCTTGGATCCTCAGTTCATCCAGATTTTCAACAGTGCAATGTTCAATTACACTATTTTAGTGGTCAAGAGTATCCTCAATTCATACAAAGGATTTGAGCAATTGAAGCAGCTGGTTGATGTGGGAGGTGGCTTAGGACATACAATCCATGCAATAACTTCCAAATATTCTCACATCAAGGGTATCAATTTTGATTTGTCTCATGTTATAGCAGAAGCTCCGACCTACGTTGGTATGATTATTTCTTTTTCAAGTACTAATGTTAATGTCCAGTTTTTTAGTTACTAAGTCTTCGAAGTACAACTTATGCTTGAAGATTCAATAAAATGAGAGATCTTTGTGCAATAATATACGTGCTTAGGTATATTTAACACTCAAGTTTATGCATGTCCTAGGTGTTGAACATGTTGGAGGAGATATGTTTCAAAGTGTTCCGAATGGAGATGCTATTTTCATGAAGGTGAAAAACTCTGTTACTACTATTTTCAAGTTGTTTACAACATAAAAGTAGAAAATCAACTAAGCTACTATCTTTGGCAGTGTATACTTCATGATTGGTACGACAATAAGTGTCTGAAATTGTTGCAAAATTGCTACAAAGCCATTCCTAAAAATGGAAAGGTTATTGTCGTCGAAGGTATTTTACCAGTTGTGCCTGAAACTAGTGCCACTGACAAATGGATGGCTTAATCGGATGTGATCTTAACGACGCAAACCCCAAGAGGGAAAGAGCGAACGAAACAAGAATTCTTGGCCTTGGCAACTGGAGCTGGATTCCTAGGCATTGATTTTAAATGCTTTGTTTGGAATCATTGGGTTATGGAGTTCTACAAATAAATGCGTTCATGAAAATAAGAAGCGATCACTGTTTTTATTCAATAAAAATTGAAATTTATGAGAACATGCTTACTTCATACATATATACGTTTGAAATTTAAGAGAACGTTTCTTAATGCGTACATATATAAAATTGCAGAGGGGGAAAAAAGTACGTTCATACAAACTATTGTAACATATCTTCTTTTGGAAAATGAAAAGAAAAATGAAAAATTACCCAATTCTAGTAGCAATTCAATTTAATTTTTTAAATACTTCTACTTCTTTGTGTTTATGTCATCTTTTAAAATATATATGTTATATGTTTTTTAAAATTGTATTAAATAATAAGAAAATAAAAAGAACTTATATATCTACCACTGCAATACTAAATGGATAAAACATATTAAATTAAATGTTTTTAGAAGTTTTAGATAAATGACTCCTAATGTTAGAAATTCTTTTTGTTCTAATATGATAAAGCAAACACACGCAAGAGAGAGGTGAATTGTGTGTGATTTGAAAATTTTTGCAAGTTACTATCAATTCTTATAAACGATGTGAGTCTGTTAAAAATTAAAACGAGAGGAGTTTGTTAAGAAGTAAAACAAGAGGAGACTACTAAAAGTATAAACGCAAGGGGCCGCTTGCAAACAGAAAACAATAGTAACTAAAATGTGAAAATATAAAAGTTAAGGAAAGAGAAAGAACAACACAACCAAGTTATATTGGTTCAGTTTATAACGAAGCCTACGTCTAGTCTCCAAGTATTCAACTTGAATGTTTCACTAATAAATCTCCAAGTAGTAATTTGACGAGCCTCTCCAAGCTTACAAGTGCATATTTTTCAAGGTTCTTTAACCTTCTACACTAGTAGTATTTAACAAGCCTTTACAAGCTCTCAACAGATGAAGTAGGATTTGCTCAATATGAGCTTAAATGAATATTGATCTCTCTTTTAATAGAGTGTTTTCGCTTTTTAAAGCTTAGAGGGTATAGATGTAACTATAGATCAAGTACTGATGCCATTGATGTATTTCTAAAATCTGATGTGTATATTTGAATGTAGTAGTTCTCCCTTAAATAGAAATTCCTTTCAACTAGCCATCGCTTCTGAATCGACTTTGATTATGTGAAAAAGTGTTTCTCAATATCTTTGATAGAATCTTTAAGTATTTGGTTGTTGGAATAATCCTATGACTGTGTCTTCGAAGCCATTATCAAATTAGTTGAATAGAAGGATCCTTTGTCCGTACAAAAATGATAGGAGCTTATCATTTTCTGATTTGTTAGAATTGTTTCTTACTATTAGAGTGAGTTTGTTAGATTAATCCCTATAAAATAGGGAAATATATTTTTATTTAAAGATATAACTAAGATATATAATCATTATCTTTCAGGATAAATCTAATAATTTTGAATTTTGAAACGTAACTAAATATTTATTGATTCTTATCATCAAAATCAATAATTTAAAAACCTTAAGCTAACAATCTCTCCCTTTTTGATGATGACAAGCAATAACGGATATATTTCAAATTTTCAAATAATTGAAAACGATTTAAAAAGTACATGTAATCTTTATATGTCCTTACTTATAATCATGATTAGAAGGAGCCTATCTTACTACCTTTAAGTAAGAAACCTATCGATTGTTGAAAGATAACTTAGAAGCAAACATATGAATATCCAGTATCCATCACAAACAGATTATATCACAAATTTCAATAGATAGTAAAGCATTTCAATCAGCATAGACAATTTCATTAACCAAAGAAAAAATTTATCAACAGATTTAACATTTCAAAATTATCAAAGCAAAAATAATATCAAAACAATAAAAATATATCTCCTTCTACTCTCCCCCTTTTTCATTATCAAAAAGAAGGGGAAACATTAAGAAGAGTCAGGATAGCACAAATCTACAAATGTAAAAGCATGAATATGCATAAACCAAAAATAGTCATAACATCCTAAAAACAATCAGGAGCAGAAAGTTTTAAGAAAAGTATGTGTTTTATCGAAAATATTCTTTAAGGGAATCAATAATAGTTCTTAGTAGTAGCTGAACATCATCAAGTTGATTTTGCATTTTATTGATCTGACCACCCATCTCCCTAAATTGTTTTTAGATAACCAAACTGTTGGCATCTTGAGGATGAACATGAGCCTATTGCTTTGGATCAGGGCCCAAGACATCTGCTATCCTTTCAATTGTCTTCTTGGATTTTTTTTGTTCTGTTTTTCATTTATGAAAATAGTAGGTTATATAATGTTAAATGGATGATTTAGGATGACATTTTATGTATAAATGAAGGTGGATTCATGGTAAAGATAGGTATTATTAAAGTGTTTTTGAATCTGGAAAATCTGAGTTGTAGGTCGAAATTCTTGTTTCAATTTCATCTTCCTCTTTATACCTATTTTACATATCTTTAGGGCATGAATTTTAAGAAACTCAAAGAATTAAAGTTGTAGATATAGGTCTTACCTTGACCTTTGTGAAAGTGGCTTGATAAAATAATGACTAAAGCTTGAGTTATGCTTGTTTTCCTAATACTGCCTGTGACAGACCACCATACAAGAACCTTATATTATTTCCTAATTTTTAGGGACTTTATAGCTCCAATTAGTCAAAGTATAAAACATAAAAAATGATTATTGATGTCTTATTAATGCTTCTGTGAAACAGTTTGGCTAGAAGATATCTTGATAAGTTTATGTAGTTAATTGAAGTAATAACTTAAAGAAGGGACTGTTTTGATGTGGTTGAGTTCAAATATAGAAAATTATGGTTTGTTAAAGGAATAAATGAGTTCTTTTCATGCAACTATGATCTTAAGAACATGAGAAATGTGTATAATGTATGGATGAATGAGCATTGAAGAACATGGGGTAATTATGAATGAGAATTGAGTAAATGAATGAAAATATATTGTTGGAAAAAGTTTGGTGAATGTATAAATTTAGCTTGTTGAAATTTCAGATTTGAAGTAACAATTATGTGTGTGTTATAAGAGGCTTTTGATCATGAAAATGTTCAAGGATAAGTGTAAAATATGAGTTGTTAATAGTATAAAGATGTTTTTATGAATGCAAATGAGATCCAAAGAATATGAGTATGGTGAATTAGGGCTGATTGAATAAGAATTGAAGAAATTGTGTGAATGTATAATACTAGGAAAAGATTGATAAATTTATGAATGATGAATGGAAAGTGATTAAGTTTACTTAAGGCATAACCTAATTACAAACTAAATGATGTGCAAGTCAGATGTATAAATGATTAAGATTTATTAATAAGGTTACATACTCGGAATGATCAATTGAGCATACACTGAACACGACACATATACATGTGTAAATTTGAGTATTTATTTGATTGATCAAGTAGTGATGTGTACATGTGTGTACTACTTGATTTAGAGGCACAAATCAACTGACACCGTCCAGACATTCCAATTCGTTGAGGCAATAGCTAGTTGGAGTGTACTGTGAGTAACCTAGATGTGTGACCTCGATTAGAAACGTGTTCAGTTCATATTGTTTTGATTAAACTTGATTTTCTTTATATTAAATCAATATTGATATAATTGTGACATTGATGATTCCAAATAATTGATTGTTCAAGGAGTTTGATATTCAGGACTATATTGGGAGTGTTTGTGAATTGAATGTGAATAACAAAAATGAATTCTCAACTATATGTTGAATTTCGGACATAGATCCGATGAATTGTGATAATTGAATGTGTCGCTTAACTAAAAGTGATTAATGATATATTATATTAAATGTTGCACTTTATTACATGAATATGCAAGTTCACATAAAAGAGTTGTGACCGGAGCAGACAACGTGAAAAGGGCTTTAAGCCCAAATATATGCACATAGAGCCTCAGGCTCAACGTTTAATGAACTCGGTATCCACAACCGATACGGGACCGATAATTAACAATTAGCTGCTCGATCACAAAAAAGTAAAAATGGAAGCGAGTCTCATTTTCATTTTCATTTGCATTTGTATCTTTACATGTATCTATGAAATTGTTTGCAAATGAATGTTGAGTTATGTTGGGATAACATTGTGAAATGCCTATGAACTTGATAGTGATATGAAAAATTGTGATAAATGACTGAAATGTTCTGAGATGATTATATGATTTTTTTTGCATTCGGAAGGTGCTTTTGAAATGATTAAGTAAAGTGATTGTATTGTTAACGTGCTCGTTGAAGTATGATGAATAATGTGATATATGAGGCATAAATTTGTATGATGTGTTATATTGATTGAGCATATGATCTATATATATGATCTGTTTTGAGTGAACACATCAATGATGGTTCACTCACTGAGTTTGCAAAACTCATCAAAATTGCAACATTGATTTTCAAGTACTGAAAGGAGACCCTGCTTGTAAAGCAATCTAATTGGAGTCTAGTGTTATCCATTTTAGGATCAAGATATAGCTCAAAGGTTTAGTCAGCTATCATCTGAGGAGTTTAGATAGAGTGCTTTTGTATAGTTTTCATCTCATATAGAATATTTTGTATAAAATAATGTGAACACAAATGGTTTTTGTATTGTAACTATATGGATGGTTCGTAATGAAATGACAATGTAAAACATGTTTTGTTAATGAAATGAGATATTTTAACATTTTAACTACTCATGTTCTTTATGATGCCATATGAAGTAAATGTGATTGCTCTAGTATGCCATTCCCGTAAGGTATGTGCTCGAATATTCTGAAGAATGTCAGGCATATGTCTTATAGTAGTGGGGTGTTACAAAACCTCTTTAGTGTAACTACATTGAAAGAATAAATGCTCTCTATTTTCTTCCATCTCCTTACAAAGAACACAAATTGTGTCATAAGTTCTAAACCACCTGTTTTCTATGTGGATTCTGTTCTTAATAACTATCCAAGGGAAAAATAGAGGCTTTTAGATTAAGGGAACATTTCCAAAGAAGATTGAACCAAGGAATGTACCTTACATCTTCCTGTAAAGCCTTATAGCAAGACTTGTTGGAAAATGACCTGAGGCATCTAGGACCTAAGTAATGAATCTTGCTTACAGATATCTATGATATGAGGAAGATAGGACTTGAGTAGTAATAAGAATCCTGTGAAGTTGCCATTCCATTTCTCTTGAATCATCAAGGAAGAAGCTTTGGAGTTAATAGGAAATTTGTTTATGAGTCTAGATAGTTCTGTCCTTTGTATGAGTGGACTATGATCTGTCCAATCGTCAAACCAAACCTAAATATTGTCATCATTGCCCAACATATGCTTAATCAATGAAAATACCACAGTTCTTAAATTCAACATTTGTAAGAAGAACCAAAAGTACTTCCTTGAAATAGTTGCCAAAAGCTTTCCTGGCTTAGATATGTTTCATATAGCCATTTCACCCACATAGCATTTTTGTCATCGAATAACCTCTAGATCCTTTTGTACAAAAGAACCTTTTGTATAAAAGAAATTGGGATAATCCCCAGGCCCCCTTATCTCTTCAGGATAGTCACTTCACTACATTTGACTTTAGCTTTCTTGAGTTTTCATAATTCCTAGTCCATAAGAAAGCTTTCATAATGTTATTAATCTCCTTGATGACTTTCTTGGGGAGAATAATGTGAGAAATCTAATGAACATAGGGATTTCTCATTGCAGAAATTATCAAAGTGACCCTTGCAACAAGTGATAGGAATATATTTTGCTAGGAATTAATACAAGTTTTGATCCCTTTTATGAGAGAAATACATTTAGATTACTTTGGTTTAATATACGAGATGGGGACTCTTAGGTACTTAAGAGGAAGAGCTTGAAGCTAAAGTTTGGTGATCTTAGAGAGTTTCACTGAGTTACTCACATCTTTAGAGCATTATAAACTACTTTTCTAGACATTCATGATGGACAAACCATTTACAAAACTATATCAGAAGATCCTTAAGTAACTGCACTGAGTGTGTGTCTAACCTAAGAGAAGGATTAAGTCATTAGCAAATATTAAGTAAGTGAGTTTGGAGGCCTTTCATTTACTATGGTAGTGACAACTGCCATTGGGTCTTACAACCTTGTTGAGGAGTTGAGAAAGGCCTTCCTTGACAAGAATGAATAAATAGGGTGAGAGAGGGTCACCTTGCCAGATACCACAAGCATAACATAATGGCTTATAGGAATTCCATTCACTAGATACTGATAGAAGTAGTTTGAAGACACATCATAATCTAGGAAATGAATTTAGTTAGGAATTCAAGAGTCTCCAAACAACATTGAATGAATTTCCAGCTAACTGTATCAAAAGCTTTACAAAAGTCTATCTTCCAACAACTTTTAATATTACTTCTAAAATCGTACTCTTTCAAGAGCTCTTGCATAAGCAATATTTTGTCCTTAATAGATCTACCTTGTATAAATGCACTCTAAGTAGAATTGATCACTGAAGATAAAGCATTCTTTAGTTGATTAGTAAGAAGTTTAGAAATGACCTTATAAACCGTGTTACAATAAGAGATAGGTTTGTAATCCACCAAAGTATCAAGGTTCAATTTTTTAGGAACCAGAAATACATATGTATGATTTATCTCCTTCAAAATTTGACAAGAGCAGAAGCACTATAAGATTACTTCAGTAAACATTTTACCTGTGATCGCCCAAGTTTTCTGAAAAAACCTTGCGATGAACCCATCAGGACTTGGAGCCTTAGAGGGATGTAAATGGAATAAGGTCTCTTTAACCTCCAAGCTAGTGAACGAAAATGATAATATGTCCTTGAGTTTTTGTGAGAGAGGGCTATCAAAGTGTGTAGATATGATAAGTATCATTAAAGCTAGCTTCAGTGCCCATTAGCTGTAAAAAGAACTCCCTTGTTAGTCTGGATAAAGAAGTTGGATCAAAAAATGAATTACCCAAGGAATCTCTAAGTTTAGCAATTGAATTTCTGCTCTACCTTGCTAAAAGAATTTGGTGTTGATGTCCCCATCCCTGAGCAAGTAAACTCGAGCTTTCTGCTTAATATAGAAGCATGCAATGTTAAAGCTTCTTGATGATCCTTTACTCTAGCACATTCAGTCTGCTTCAAAAGAGTGTTATGAGGAGATAGATAGCAAGCCTTTTGAGCCTCAGTCAACATCTAATGGGTGACGTTAGTTTGTCTCTAGTTTGCTTTTAAGAAAGCTTTAAGAGAGTTTTTAACCCTTCTCAACTTTTTCATTAATTGGAAAGATTTATAGCCCTCCACTCTGTGGCTCCAATAAGAACCGATCAAGTCCATAAACCCTTCCCGCTTAGTTAGACCATTAAAGAATCTAAAAGAAGCACCAGGAACCATCCACTCTGTGGTTCCAACAAGAACCTACCAAGTCCATAAACCCTTCCCACTTAGTTAAACCATTAAAGAATTTAAAAGGAGCCCCAGGAAGTTACACCATTTGAATATGGTGAATGCTGATATAAGAATGATCAGAGAATGAGTTTTCCCCAAATTCCATATATGATTGAGGGTATTGAACTAACCAACTTTGGTTTACAACAGCTCTGTTAAGCATTTTTCAAATCAATAAGTGGCCTTGTTGCTTATTAAAATAAATGAAAAGTCTCCCTTTATAACATAGATTTGTGACTTTGGCATTGTTAAAAAAGTCTACAAATTCTTGACCAGTATTAGTTTGTATAGGAGGGTTAACTTAGTTATGTAATAGATGTGTTTCGCCTATATGGAGAAACTTGTGTAGTTTTCTTTTTGTAACTCTTTTTGTACACTTTGATTGCCTTTAATGGCTTAATTTTTCACCTTTTTCTAAAAAAAATCAAGACACAAGAATTTTACAAATTCATTTGTAACTTTCTTATATCTCCTACTTGATTACTTTAAATTTTGAAGGGCTCTTAATGTATAAACTTGTCATATTTTGAACTTAATACATACATTTTTTTAATGATCAAGCGGAATTAAGGTTTTGATTTGGAAGAAAACCCTTTTAATGTCCAAAATACTTTTAAGAAACTTATGAAATAATTTTAAATCAAAATTTAGCTAAAAGAATATGGTTTGATCGTTGAAAGAATTAGAAAAATCTTCGAAAATATATTTTCAAACATTCTGGTCAACCAATTTATAGGTTTGGTCAACCAATATATTATTTTTGGAAACATTGATTGACTAATATTTATGTATGGTGGAATAGTACATTAGAAGAAGTAAAAAATCATGTACCATAAGTTTGTATCTTATATTGGCACAACTAGTAGTTTTTGTGTCCAACCATAATATAAAGTTATTACATATATAGATACTCAAGTATTCAGCTGTTGAGCATCTTTGTGGCATTAAAGGGTTACAATAAGACATTTGCAAGAGTTTTAAGGTATTTACAACAATTCATTTATTGATTGTGAGTCTTGAACATTAAAGTGATCGAATAAGATATATTCAAGTGGTAAGCGTCAATTTGGACTGGTTTCAAAAAAGAGATATTACATCTTTTTGTAATAAGCACGCCAAAGATAAAAACACAGTACACCGGCGAGCACTTATTTTGTTGTTTTCATGCCCATACTGACGCTTCATACATCATCAATTTACCACATTGTTTTCAGAACTCGAAGCACCTTGTCTGCAATGTGGATGTACTGACGAGGTTTTACTGTTAAACTTTTATAGGAAAATAAATTTAATTACCTAAAATAGTCATTAACTTCATATTATTCTCATTATATGACACATAAATATCTCACAATCTTGTTTCTTTCTGACTAAATTAATTTTTTTCCTTTAATCTCTTCTTGCTTTAAGATAATTTTAAAAGATTAGTTAATATTCGTTTTCTTTAAATTCTAATGGGTAGGGAAAGTACCAATTTATTTCCTTTATAATTTAATCTTATACATCTATCAAATAATCGAATGGACAGTGTTGAGTGCCTTGAATTTTGGTGAACTGTAAACGAGTCATGACCGGACCTGAAAGGAGGAAAAAAAAGTTTAGTGGGCTGTACGGACCTGGCCCAATTTCTGTATTTTTTGGAGTGACCCGAATTGGTTAGGTATATATATATATGATGAATTCAGTTCTAGGGTTTTATCATTTGTAACATTTCTCTTTGATGGAATAAGATTGTTTTTCCCTTGCCCGTGGACGTAGGTTACATTGGCTAAACTAGGTAAATCCTGTGTGTGTTTTTGCTTATGTTTTTTCTCCATTGCGTTGCATTTTTCTCAATAAATGGTATCAGAGTAAGGTTTTAAAAGATTCTTTTTGGATTTTGTTTTCTAAGTTCAAATTTTTCTTGCAATATTTGGGAGGTTGTTCTGTCTGCTATTTAGGAAGATGATGACTCATAAGTTCAATGTTGATAATTCAATGGGTCGAACGATTTCGCTATGTGGAAGATTAAGATAAGGGCTCTTCTGGTTCAGCAGGTATGTGAAACGACGCTAGATGTAGAAGGTAAACTGCCCGAGAAATTGTTGACAGTAGAGAAAAATGAAATTATGGATAAGGTTCATAACGATACTGTTGAGTCTAAGCGATGAAGTGTTGTGAGAGGTGGTGCATGCAACAACTGCTGAGGGATTGTGGGAGAAACTGAAAAGCAGGTTTTAGAAGAAATCTCTCACAAATTGTTTATATCAGAGGTAGTGTTTGTATACCTTGCGGATGATGGAAAGTATGCAAGTAAAAGATCATCTTAATAACTTTAATCGAATTTTCTTAGATTTACAAGGCGTTGGGGCTAATAATGATGATGATGATCAAGCTATTATTCTTTTGTGTTTTTTACTGAATTCCTATGAGAATTTTGTTAATACTATATTGTATGGGTGAGATAGCATTTCTGTTAGCTATGTGAAGGATGTTATATAGTCTAAAGAATTAAAGAGAAAGGTCTCTAGTTTTGGTAAAGATGGTGCGTAAACAAGTCTTGTTGTTAGAAGGAGTAGGAACACTGAAAGAGACGATGGTCGGAGAGGTAGGTCACGTTCCAAATCAAGGGCTAAAGCAATTAAGTGTTTTCTCTGTAAAGAGAAGGGGCATATCAGGATGGACTGTCCACAAAAAAAGAAGAGAAACGATATGAAGGAATTAAGTAGTAGTGGTAGTGCTACAGTAGTATAGGACAACTCTAATGAAGGAGAGGGCAATGATGTTTTGATTGTCAGTACTTCTAGTTCCACAAAAACTTAGGTCATGGATACTGGTGCATCTTATCACATGAATTTCTTGTGCGAATTGTTTTATTCATTCAAGGAGTGGAATGGCATAGTAAAGTTGGGTGATAATAAGGAGCTTAGTGTAAAAGGAAATGGTTCGGTGTAGATTAAGATGCATGATGAAATTATCAGAACACCTGATGCATGGTATATTCCTGATTTACGTATGAATTTGACTTCTTTTGGTACCATAGACAAACAAAGGTATGGTTTCTCTGGTGACGATGAACAATTGAAGATTCTAAAGGGTGCTTTAGTAGTGATGAAAGGCAAACTACAACATGGAATTTATATTCTAATGGGTAGTTCAATAATAGGAACAATCGCAGTATGTCAGTCCTTAGAGAAGCATAATGACAGTACAGAGTTATGGCATTGTAGATTGGGTCACATGAGTGAAAAAGGGCTGGCAATATTGAGCAAACAAGGATTGTTAGATGGAGCAAAGACTGGAAAGTTGAAGTTCTATGAGGCTTGTTTCATGGGAAAGCAACGCAGAGTCAAGTTTAGTTTTGGAAAACATACCTCAAAAGAAATCCTTCAGTATGTTCATTAAGATTTATGAGGTCTTTCTCCAGTTGAATCTTATGGCAGATGTAGGTACTTTATTACATTCATTAATGACTACTCTAGGAAGGTTTGGGTGTATTTTCTGAAATTCAAGGATGAGGTATTTGGGCAGTTCAAGGAGTGAAAGACTATGGTTGAAAAATGGATCAAAAAATAAGTCAAAACTTTAAGAACAAATAATGAGTTGGAATTTTACAATGTATCATTTGACGAATTCTGTAAAACAGAAAGTATAGTGAGGCAGCACATTGTACGACATATTCTACAATAGAACGGAGTTATAGAATGCATGAACCAAACACTTCCTGCAACGTTCTCGATGCATGCGACTAAACGTTGGCTTATTAAAGAAATTTTGGGCTGAAGCAGTTAACACTTCTTGTTATCTGGTGAATAGATCTCCATCAACTGTAATAGATTTTAAGACTCCTTAAGAGGTACGGTTTGGTTTTCCTCTGATTATTCTAGCCTGCATATATTTGGTTGTCCTACTTATGCTCATGTGAATGATAAGAAACTAGAGACAAGGGAAATTAAATGCATCTTTCTAGGGTATGCGACCAAAGTTAAAGGGTACAGACTGTGGTATGCAGAAAAAGATAGAACTTCAAATTTTAATATTAGCAAAGATGTGACCTTTGATGAATCTACTATGTTAGGTCTAAAAGAGGAGTATCATAATCATACAGGTAATAAAGATCAGGGTGCTAGTTAGAAGGTGGAGTTTGAAATTGAAACTCCAAACAGGACTACAAAAGATCCTGTTCAACAGCACAGGGAAGAAGAGCAAGATTCACAAAGTATAACAGCAAGGAGAACAAGGAGGGAAATCACAAAACCTATGAGGTATACTGATTATGCGAGTATTATTAATACTAACTCTGTTGCATATGCCTTGATAGTAAAAGAGAATATTAATTCCGATGAACCTAGGTCATATAATGAGGCAATTGAGAGTAGAGAAGCATCAGAATGGTTGATTGTGATGAATGAAGAGATGCAGTCTCTTGAAAAGAACAAAATCTAGTATCTAGTACCTATACCAAAAGGTGCGAAACCAGTAGGATGCAAATGAGTGTTTAAAAGGAAAGAATGCATTCCTGGAGTTGAACCATCCAGGTTCAAAGCAAGGCTTGTGGCAAAAGGGGTTTTTCACAAAAGGAAGGGATTAACAACCGTGAAGTGTTCTCATCAATTTTGAAGCATAAAACCATTCGGGTTATTCTATCCATAGTAAGTACATTAGACCTAGAGTTAAAAACAATTTGATGTCAAAACTGCATTTTTATATGGACACATAAAAGAACAAATCTATATGTCACAACCAGAGGGGTTCGTTGATAACGAGAAATTGGAGCATGTATATTTGCTAAAAAAATCCTTCTACAGTCTGAAGTAGTCACCAAGGCAATGGTATAAGAGGTTTGATGCATTCATGATTTCTTATGGTTGTGTGCGCAATTAGTTTGATAATTATGTCTACACTAAGAGACTTTCAAATGATTTGTATATATATTTGTTGCTATATGTGGATGATATGTTGATTGTAGCTAAGAGTAAAGCTAAAATTGACGTTTTAAGGAATTTGTTGAGTAGTGAGTTTGAGATGAAGGATTTGGGTGCATTAAAAAGATTTTGGGCATGGAGATTTGGAGAGATAGAAGGGTAGGTCTACTCTATGCATCTCAACAGAAATACATTGAAAAGTTTTTGTATTCTTTTTATATGGATAAATCCAAGCTAGTAAGTACTCCGTAGGTAGCACATTTTAAACTTGATACTAGTACAATACCTACTCCAAAAGATGAGAAGGATGGCACGAGACTAGTTCCTTACTCTAGCGCTGTGGGAAGTCTGATGTATACTATGGTATGTACTAGGCCTGATTTGGCTCATGCAGTCAGTGTGGTAAGCAGGTTTATAAGTAATCTAGTGAAATCCCACTAGGAAGCAGTTAAATGAGTTATGCGATATTTCATAGGAACGGGCAATATATGTTTATTCTATGGAGCTAATAAAGATATTGGTAGTTTGGTTGTTTATATTGACTCTAACTATGTCAAAGATCTTGTGAAAAGAAGATCCCTGACATGCTACATCTTTACTCTGTATGGATGTGCTGTTAATTGGAAGGAAACACTTACCCTACGTTTGCTTGCTGTCCCCGTGGGTGGGAACAGAAGACGGGGATAGAAAAATTCTGTCCCCAACGTGTTTGCTTGTTGTCTCCACCAATTTCTGTCCCGACTCCAGAGACGGAGACATAAAATTTTTGTTCCTTCCAAAACCAGAGGACAAGAAAACGGGGACGGAGACAGAAACAAAACAC
>JAOQML010000009.1:21840762-21853402 GCA_027568935.1 Erythroxylum urbanii
TTTTTCTAGTTAGATGAAATCAAGAATAGATTAAGCTTAAGTTTATTCATGGATAGCTAGGTTTAAGGAAAGCTTCAGGTGTGTGTTGATTAAATGAAATATGTTTGTTCTTCGGAAATCAAGAATATCAACGTCAAGAGCAAGGAAAAGAGCAAGCTTGATTTTGGAAATATCAAGTTAAATAGGTGGGTAATATGTTTATAGTTTTGTTATGATGAGCTAAAATAATTACGTGTATAAATGATGAATATGTTTGTTTTATTCATTATGAATGTGGGAAAGATGTTCTGTGAATGTGTATCGTGTTGCTTTGTGAGAATTCTCTTACTTTTGTGTGAATGAAAAACAAAAAATTTAAGAAACATGAAAGCATGAATATATTATGAAATGAAGGAGCATTGAAAAACTTGTTATATGGGCAAGAGAGGAATCCGTTTCGTTAGTCTCATGCACGATGACCTATAGCCTTCTCCCGGCTGCCCGCTTATGGCCACGAGATCCTGAGAAATCAAACACGTTTCGTTTCACGGTGTAAACTTCAGTTTCGCTGTTTTGTTCCACGGAACTCTCAGGCCATTATGTTGTGCATTGCAGTTTTGATATGTCAAGTTATGATGTAATGTGAGTGTTATGCTTTGATGATAAGTATTCCTACATGAGCATTCATATATGTTTGGGTGTGATTCATTATTACTGGCTATAAACATATTAGCTACTGAGCTTTCTGGCTCTCCCCATAAATTTTCTACTCCTCAGGTGAAGAATCAGCAGATCATTATTGAGCCTTGCAAAGTTTTGGCAATCTCCAAGAATTTCAGACTTTTGTAACTAAGTTAGTGTGAATCATTTCTGGTGATTTTAGAAGCATATCAGGATAAACATTTTTGTACGTACTTTGTAATCATGATACTGATATCGCACTTTGATATGAAGTATGAAGATGTGTATTAACTTTGTTGTTGCAAATTGACAGTGAAAGTTGTCAGTGAAAAAGAAGAAACTTTTCTGATATATGTATGTATAGATATACATGCAGATTCTTTTTCTTTTGTTAAGTTGGCTATGTTGAATGTTGGGAGATCTTTGGATGGACTTGTTTGAACTAAATTGTGTATCACAAGAGTTTTGGTATGTAGGGAATTGAATGTTGGTTTGGGCCCTTTGGAATTTGTATTGGAAATGTTTGTGAACAGATGAATGAAAAACAAAGAAGAACAAATTTTGACTGAAATGATAATCTTTACTTAAATGAATTAACTATATCGATACAGGCTGAATTAGACAAAATTATCTTCATGAAAATTGTAGATCTTTTTCTTAGCTTTGCAACAATATAAAGTTTGAAATTTTTGGACTTCTGGATTGAAAGTTATGTTGTTTAGAAGTAAGAATATCTAACTAGGAAGTCGCGATCGTGACAAAGTGCGATCGCGACAATCCCAGAATTTTAGTGACAGAAAATCGCGCGATCGTGACGGTCCAGAAATTCACAAAAGTCGCGATCGTGACACAGTACAATGGCGACTCCCCTTGTTTTTTTGCTATGTCGCGATTGTGACACAGCACGATTACGACGCCAATGTTCTTGTTTCCCTCTCACGGGCGTGAGAGATGAAAGTCACGCCTATGACTTTTTCCTCTCCAAACCATTTGTCACAAGCGTTAGTAAAAGAGTCACGCCTGTGACTCTTTCCCTTTTACATTTTGCTTTTAACTCCTTAATCCAAATTTCAAATTAATTCTTTTAACACCCAAATCATTTATTCTTTGATCACTTTTGCTATGAAAAATTTTTCATTAAATTGTTGGGTATTATTTTTACTTCTCCTATAAATTTTTATTTATTTAATATAATTATTATCTATTTCTTTTACTTTGATTTTATCTATTAATTGTGTGTTTTATTAATAATTAATTGTTTATACTAAATCATTTTTAAATAATTTAATTTTATGTCTAAAATCATTCTATGACATTTTAATTACTATTTGCTTATATTGAAAAGTTCCACCACAAATCTTCCTTGTCTAAACTTTAATTAAATTTAAATGTTACATTTTATTTTATTTATATGTTCCCAAATCTATTTATTATTATTTCAAATAAATTTCAATGGTGACACATAGTCGCCATAAAATCCATATGGAGACCCGGGGCCAACAAAAGGTCTCTGGTTTTGATGAAGATGGTGGAGAAGCAGGTCTTTTTGTTAGCAGGGGTAGGAACATTGAAAGAGATTTGGTGGGAGAGGTAGGTCATGTTCCAAATCAAAGGATAAAGAAATTAAGTGTTTTCTCTGCAAAGAGAAGGGGCACATAAGGAAGGATTGCCCACAGTGAGAGAAGAGAAACAAGAAGAAGGAATCAAGTAGTAATGGTAGCGTATAGTAGTACAGGACAACTCCGATGAAAGAGAGGGCAATGATGTTTTAATTGTCAGTACTTCTAATTCTGCAAAAAACCTTGGTCATGGACACTAGTGCATCTTATCATATGACCTTCTCACGCAAATTGTTTCATTTATTCAAAAAGTGAAATGGCACAGTAAAGTTAGGTGATAATAAGGAGCTTAGTGTAAAAGACAATGGTTTGGTGCAGATTAAGCTACATGAAGGAATTATCAGAACACTTGATGCGTGGTATATTCCTGATCTACGTATGAATTTGATTTCTTTGGGTAACATGGGTATGGTTTCTTTAGTGGCAATGAACAATTGAGGATTCTGGAGGGTGTTTTAATAGTGATAAAAGGCAAACTACAACATGGAATTTATATTCTAATGGGTAGTTCAATGACTATAAAAGTGGCAATATCTCAGTCCTTAAAGAAACATAATGACAGTACAAAGTTATGGCATCGTAGATTAGGTCACATAAGTGAAAAAAGGCTGGTAATATTAAGCAAACAAGGATTGTTAGATGGAGCAGAGACTGGAAAGTTGAAGTTTTGTGAGGCTTGTGTCATGGGAAAGAAACGTAGAGTCCAGTTTAGGTCTGGAAAACATACCTTAAAAAAAATCCTTAAGTATATTCATTCAGATTTGTGGGGTCCTTCTTTAGTTAAATCTCATGGCAGATGTAGGTACTTCGTTACATTCATTGATGATTACTCTAAAAAGGTTTGAGTGTATTTTCTAAAATCCAAGGATTAGGTGTTTGGAACGTTCAAGGAGTGGAAGACTATAGTTGAAAAACATCTTAGAAAATAAGTTAAGACACTCAAAACGAATAATGGGATGGAATTTTGCAATACATCGTTTGATGATTTCTGCAAGACAGAAGGTATAGTGAGGCACCACACTATACGACATACACCATAGTAGAACGAAGTTGTAGAATGCATGAATCAAACACACCCGCAGCGTGCTCAATGCATGCAACTAAATGTTGGCTTATCAGCATTTTTGGGCTAAAGCAGTTAATACTGCTTGTTATCTGGTAAACAGATCTCCATCAACTACAATAGATTTTAAAACTCCTCAAAAGGTATGGTCTGATAAACCCTCTAATTATTCTGGGCTGCGTATATTTGGTTGTCTTGCCTATGCTCATGTGAATGACAGTAAACTGAAGTTGTGGGCAATGAAATGCATATTTCTAAGGTATGCGATCAGAGTTAAAGGGTATAGATTGTGGTGTACGGAAAAAGATAGAACTCTAAGGTTTATTATTAGTAGAGATGTGACCTTTTATGAATCTGCTATGTTGGGTCAAAAAGAGGAGTATGATAATCATGCAGGTAATAAAGATCATGGCGCTAGCTAGAAGGTGGAGTTTGAAATTGAAACTCTAAATAGGACTACAATAGATCTTGTTCAATAGCCCAGGGAAGAAGAGCAAGATTCATAAGTATAGTGCTAAGGAGAATAATGAGGGAAATTAGAAAACCTGTAAGCTATGCTGATTATGTTAGTATTATTGATACTAATTATGTTGCTTATGCCTTGATAGTAAGAGAGAACATTAATTCTGATGAACCTATATCATATAAGGAGGCAATTTGATGTAGAGAAGCATCAGAATGGTTGGTTATAATTAATAAAGAGATGTAGTCTCATGAAAAGAACAAATATGGGATTTTGTACCTCTTCCAAAAGGTGCGAAAGTAGTAGTATGCAAATGGGTGTTCAAGAGGAAAGAAGGCATTCCTGGAGTTGAACCACCCAGGTTCAAAGTAAGGTTTATGCCAAGGATTTTTCACAAAAGGAAGGGATTAACTACTATGAAATTTTCTCACCAGTTGTGAACCATAAAAACATTCAAGTTATTTTGTCCATAGTAAGTGCATTAGACTTGGAGTTGGAACAACTTGGTGTCAAAACTGCATTCTTACATGAAAACCTAGAAGAACATATTTATTTGTCACAGCCAAAGGGGTTCCTTAACAATGAGAAACCAAAGCACGTACGTTTGCTAAAAAAAATCCTTGCACAGTTTAAAGTAGCTACCTAGGCAATGGTATAAGAAGTTTGATGCATTCATGATTTCTCATAGTTTTATGTCCAATCAATTTAATAATTATATCTACTATAAGAAGCTTTCAGATGATTCGTATATATATTTGTTGCTATATATGGATGATATGTTGATTGCAGCTAAGAGCAAAGCTGAAATTGACATTTTAAAGAAGTTCTTGAGTAGTGAGTTTGACATGAAGGGTTTGGATGCAGTCAATAAGATTTTGGGCAAAGAGATTTGGAGAGATAAGAGGGTAGATCTACCATATGTATCTCAGCAGAAATTTATTGAAAGGTTGTTGTAGTATTTTCATATTGATAAATCCAAGCTAGTAAGTACTCCGTTGGTAGCAAATTTTAAACTTGATGCTAGTACAATACCTATTATAGAAGATGAGAAGAATTGCACGAGACTAGTTCCTTACTCCAGGGTTATGGGAATCTGATATATGTTATGGTATGTACTAAGCTTGATTTGGCTTATGCAGTCAGTATGGTAAGCAGGTTTATGAGTAATCTGGGGAAAACTCACTGGGAAGTAGTTAAATAGGTTGTGTGATATTTGAGAGGAACGAGCAATATTTGTTTGGTCTATGGCTCTAATAAAGATATTGGTGGTTTGGTTGGCTATACTGACTCTAACTATGCCGGAGACCTTGTGAAGAGACTGACATGCTATATCTTTACTCTGTATGGATGCGCTGTTAGTTGGAAGGCAACACTACAATCTACCATTACCTTGTTTACCACTAAAGTGAAATAGATGTCATTGACAGAGGGGATTAAAAAAGGTATATGGTTACATGGTCTTATTGATAATCTAGGATTGAATGTTAAAAGTCCTATTATTTGTTGCAATAGTCAAAGTGCATTAGATTTGGCCAAGAATCCTGTTTATCATAAGAGATCAAAACATATTGATGTCAGGCCGAACTTTATACTAGATGTCATAGAGGAAAAGAAGTTGTTCATTAAGAAAATAGCCACGGAAAAGAATCCAGCATATATGTTAACTAAGTCGTTACCAATTGAGAAGTTCAAACATAGCTTGGACTTAGTGAATCTTCACATAGCCTGAGGCCCTAAGGGGGTGTGAATGGCAGGGAAGAGTTTGTTCTTATTGTCTGGTGATTTGAGAGAATTCAAGTCAAGATAGAGAATTATTGAGTGCCTTAAATTTTAGTGAACCATAAACAGATCATGACTTGACCCGTAGTATGGAACTGACCCAATTTGTGTATTTTATTTTTTGGAGTGGCCCAAACCAGTTAGGTATATATGATATATTCGATTCTAGGGTTTTAATCACTTGTAATGGTTTTTCTTTCACAGAATAAGATTGCTCTCTCCCTATCCGTGGACGTAGGTCACATTAACTGAACCACGTAAGTCTTGTGTGTGTTTTCATTTATGTTTTTTCTCTATTGCCTTGCGTTATTCCTAGCAAGCCTTAAAGACAGTCAAGAGTTAAATACAAGCTACAAAGAGTTAGAAATAAGCTACACAGAGCATTATAAACTTTTTAAGACTTAGCTATAACAAGACTAAACCACCACCTTTAAGGGCAAGTACAAGGTGGAGCATCGAGCCATCTCAAAAGAGTTGTCTTATTACCTACGAGCTGTTTCCTAGTATGGTTTAGCCTTTGGTGCACGGGAGAACTTCTTCAACCAGCTCTAATGAGAGTCTTCACATTAATTGTAGTAGGTCAACATCTTCTGGATGTTAAATAGTGAGAGTTCACCCATCTTCTAGGTGTTTCCCAACTAATTGGTAAAAGACTAGGTTTGGATAGGTCTAAATATTCAACATTCTAAACCAATAATCTTGGTTTTAGAAACTAAGCCTATGTAAGCCAATATACCTTCTGATTTGCAGGCACATATTATTATGGAATTGTTCCTTAGTTAAGCTCCTGCTTTGAAATATTTGAAGATTCCTATCATCCTAGATAGCATTGACAAGAAAAGAGAGAGCTGTACAAAAACACCACCTAGCAGGATCTTCAGGATCTACAAAGTGGCAACACTAAGCTTTAAGAGAGTTTCAACTATTGGGCACATTCACCATATAACATTTGTGCAAAATCATCTTCCAGCTAGGATCAACATACTCACATTGGAAGAACAAATGGTAATGGCTTTCCTCGTCCTTCTGACAGAGGGTGCATTAGTTACATATATAAAGAAAACTCTTCAACTTATCAACAATTGGCAATCTTTCTTTCATAGTCGTCCATAATATGAGAGCCGCTCTTGGATGGTAATGTTTAATCAAAATCACTCTAGTCTATGGAAGTGATTATAATGCCTTTATAGAAATTCCCTACACGATTTAGTGGTGAAGATCCAATTGCTAGAGTGCTGCCAAATAATTCTATTATCCCCTTGATGTAGATTAGTTTAGTGTAGTTAAAGGTATATGGATGAGGGTACTGCATTTGGATGAATATTCTCCTATCCTTTAAAGCATCCTCTACAGTTATATCTTGGACAAGGAGTAATTTGAGACTATTCATACTCTGCAAGTTGTATAGAGGATCGCAAGATAACCAGTTGTCAAACCAGAAACTAGTTGACTTGTTATTGCCAACTAGGGAGATATATTCATTTCTCAGAAAAGCTCTTATTCTTAAGATAGCCCTTTAATGTGGATGAAGAAGTGGATGTAATTTTGGCATGCCAGATGCTTCTCTCTTTTATGAAAATACTATGCATCCATTACACCAGAGGGACTACTTATCCATCATCAGTCTCCAAAGTCTTTTGGCCAGCATTATTGTGTTCATTAGTTTTAGTGATATAATCCCAAGTCTACCATTTTCCTTGGGTAAACGCATATATTTCCATTGCATTCGAGCCCTCCTAATAGTATTATCATGTTCATTCCATAGAAAATTATTCCAGACCCTCTCTATGGATTTGATTATTTTCACAGGAATGACCAAGTGACCAGCCCAAAACATATTGATTGAGTTCAGTACATAGGAGATAAGTTGGATCGTACCTGCAGTTGCTAAAGTATTAATGCTCTAGTCAGCAACTTTTCTTTTAATTCTTTTGATAAGTAGGGAAAAATCAACAGGAGTAGGATTAGAGCTTGAAATTGAAATTCTAAGGTAGACCACTATGAGGGGTTGAAATATGAAGCTAATGATATGATTAATAGTTGCTTCACATCCCAAAGCTAATTTAGATAATAAGAAGCTACTTTTTGCACAGTTAACCTCCAATCTTGAGAGATTGCTAAAGATTTTAAGGGTTGTTATTAATGTTGAAACTGATATATGATAAGCCTTAGAGAGCAGAATAAGATCATCTACAAAGCTCAGGTTTATGATCCTGTGGTTTTTGCACTTAGAGTGATATTTAAAAGCTTTAGTTCACTCAATTACTAGTTTGAGAGCTTTTTAAAAACCTCCATAACTAGGGTGAAGAGATTTGGTGACGAGGGATCACCTTGTTTGATTCCCTCAGAGCTCTCGAAGTGCGAGTAAGTTGGCCATTCACCAAGATTTTGAAGGTAGGAGTTGTAACACATTCAGATACCCGTTATATGAAGGTTTCAGGAAAATCCAAGATCAGAAGAATGTTTAAAATGAACGACCAGTCAACATTGATGAAAGCTTTTTTCAGATCTACTTTGAGGAAGCAATTCTTTCTTCCCCTTCTAGACCCGTAAGATTTAACAAGTTCCTATAATAGAAGTTTATTATCCCGCATAATTCGCCCTGGAATGAATGCACCTTGAGATAAGTCAGTATAATTCACCAATACTTTCTTCAGTCTGTGGGCTAATACCTTAGAAATGATTTTGTACACTAATTTGCAATTGACCTAAAATCAAAATAAGTGACATGCTCACCAGCTTCGGGTACCAATGTTATAAATGTGTTATTAAATTTAGCCAACAGCTTCCCATTGTTGAAGATATCAGTTAATGTAGCCATTACCAATGGCTTGAGTAGATGCCAAACTTTGTTGTAAAATAGAGAATTATCACCTTTTGTTTTAGATCTTTATTGATTGGTTTGCAAGCTTCACAATTTATAGCCTTCAAAATACCATAAGTGCACGAGTCGTGATTTGTAATATGTGAAGGGTCGTCGATCTCACTAAGAAGTGTGAATTAATCTAATCCTACGTTATTTAAGGCTAAGAAATTTGATAAATTGAAAATAAAAATTACAAAGAAAAGTAAATGTGGGAAAGTGATTATCAAGAATTAAACTCGCAAGTTTAACGCAAAAGAAATTGAAATTGAGCAACATAAAAGTCACGAAGGGAATTAACTAAAAAGAGTTACTAAATCATGAGAGAGGGGATTTCCCTATCACCAATGCTAATATAGTTAATTAAACGTTATTATGGTGTCAGTTCTAGACTGTTGTTGTAATATACCACTCCTATGGAGCATAAACTCGAACATACCAGAGGATATTCGATAACATATTCTATGAAAATGTTACATTAGGGTAATCAAACTAACTCATTAAAGGCATCAAACATATTATAAGCATTCTAAATGTTCATTTCTTCCCATTTCATTCACAAACATAAAAGTCACATGTGTCAATACAATTCATAATCCATATATACATTACACAATGTTTTTTTGAGTTCAATCTCAGTGCCAAAAATATAATATGAAATGGGATGCTAATATACAAGACCCTAACTAGACTCCTCAGATTCAGCTGATCAGACCTCTGAGCCATTCTCGTCCCCAGAATGCAGACTTCTACTATATCACCTTAGTAGCTAGAACTCCGTTGAACCTGAAAAATAACGTTGCAATTTTGACGAGTTTGTAAACTTAGTAAGTGAATCATCATTGTTGTATTAACTCAAGTCAGATAAAAAAAACAAGTATATCAAAGTTTATCATACTTCCACAAGCATATCATGTAAGCTACCATTGCATATCACAACACATCCTCCATTAACTTCAATTGTAATTCACTATTTCAAAACAATTTAATAATTCATTTCAATTTAATCATTTGATAGATGTAGGGAAGTATAAGCAAATGCTTATGTGCTTCCATTCTCATTTTTTTTGTTGTGACAAAGTGCCTATCAATTAAATTTACTGTCCTGTATCCATTGTAGATACCGAGATCATTTCTGGCCTATATCCACTGTAGATATTGAGTCCATGTTATCTGAGCCTGAGGCTCTTTTTCATAATCCTGAGCTCAAAGCTCTTTTCTGCACATTGTTCACTTTGGTCACAACTCTTTTATCTGATCATGCATTTCAATGTGATGAGATGCATCATTTCATATGCTATGTTTTCATTTCCTTTCATTTTTGTATACTCATGCCATATATATCAAACTCCTCATATCTAAGTCTGGCATTTATCAATCAGTTGTGCACACGTTCCATAGTAAACATACAATTCATACAGAAGCACATATAAATAAGTTTACACATCTAAGTTAACTTACAGTATGCTCTAGAAAAGCTATTGCCTCGATGATTCGGCAATGTCTAGATGTTAACGATCACCTTACGTGTCTTTCATCATACAATACACACATAGTTCACAAATCACTAATTTATTTAATCATACGAATATACAATCATGCACATGTATATGTTTCATGTTTCAATGCATGCTCAATTGACCTTCTAGGTATTTATTCTTATACAAATATCGTGACCATTCAAACATTATAACTTATAAACAACTAGTTTGCAATCAGGTTTATACCTTAAGTAAGCTTGATTTACTTCGAATTTATCAATCATACATTCACCAAACTTTTCTAGCAATATATATTCATACAATTACCCAAATTCTCATTCATAATTACCTCATGTTTTTCAATGCTCATTCATTCATGCCTAATAAAAATTACTCATATCCTTAAGATCATGTTTTTGCATTCATAACCTTTATTCCTTTATCACATCATAATTTCCAAATTTGGATACATTGACATCAAAACAATACATTCTTTAAGTTATGACATCAATTAACAACCTAAACTTATCAAGCTCTTAACCAATTAATCAAGCAATAATCTAGGTCCATTCCAAGCCTTAATCAAGTCCAAATACACCAATTTATAGTGACTTTTCCTCAGCTGGTTCAATATGTACACAAGGTTGAAATTAACATTCCAGAGCTAGGTCCCCGATCATAGGGGACCATGCTACTATCGTGACAAAAGCTCATCCAATAGGCCACAATCTTGCACTGAGGGCCATGATCATGCAGTCTTTCTTCCCTCAATTCTGCACGAATTTTACATACTTAGAGAAATCACTACCACTTGAATTTTTCCAGAATTCATGTCCTTTTAGCCAACTATATGTCCAATCTTTAGGCTGCCAAATGTCACTTAGTTTTTCTACCATTTGTCACTCAATTCTCTAAGCCATTTGTCACTCAAGTCTACTGCTATATGTCACTCATTTTATAGGCTTAGTCATCCTAAATTTCCATATGCCAACTTGTCTTGCCACTTAAATTTTTTGTCCTAGGCTAAATGTACATATTAATTCATCAATCTCCCAATTGTAACAATTAACTCCCAATTACTAGTTGTAATCCATCAATTCTTTTTATTGGTAAATCAAAATACAAGATATTAGAAATGCACAATCATATCATAATCATTTTGAAACTTTCATACCTCGGAACATATCAATTGAGTGTAATTTTTCTAAATCAAAATTCATGTGTGTATGCTCATATTATGCATGTGAATGAAATCATAAAATCATATCCTAAATACACCAAATTCATTCTAATATGATGTAATTCATGTGACTAAATAATCTAACACTCCAACTCTCAATAGTTTTGGAAACCGACTATTACAATTCTCCCCTCCTTAAGAAATTTTGTCTTCAAAATTCTTACCTGATTGATCAAATAGATGAAGGTATTGTTTCCTTATATTCTCCTCAGTCTCCCACATAGCTTCATCTCTCGATAATTCCTCCAAAGGACTTTAACCAAAGGAATTACTCAGTTTCTTAGTTACTTAGTCTGATTTCCAACTATTTTAACCAGTTCCTCTGCATAACTCAAATTAGTTTCAATCTTAACCTCCTGTGTCGATAATTTATGTGTTGGATATGATCGATATCTCCTGAGCATACTAACGTGAAATACATTATGAATCTGAGATATTTTTAGCGGTAATGCTAATTTGTAAGCCAATGGTCTAACTTTATCAATAATCTCATAAGGATCGATATATCTAGGGCTTAACTTTTCCTTTTTACTAAACATTAGCACTCCTCACCAGGGCAACACTCTCAAAAATACCTTGTCTCCTACTTAGTACTCCATATCTATCTGGTGTTGATCTATATAACTCCTTTTCTTGTCTTGAGCTGCCTTAATCATACTGCGAATCAATTTTATCTTATCAACGATATCTTAAATCAACTCTGACCTTAAACAATCCTTAGGCCTTCTTCATCCCAGTACGAAGGTGGTCGACACCTTTTGCCATACAACGCCTTATATGGAGCCATACCAATACAACTATGATAATAATTATTGTATGCAAATTCAATGAGAGCTATATACTCATCACATGCTTCTCGAAACTCTAAAACACAAGCCCTAAACTTGTCCTCAACAGTCTGAATATTCCTCTCACTCCATCCATCTATTTGAGGATGAAATATTGTACTAAAATTTAACTTTGTACCCAATACTGTCTGTAGGCTACCCCAAAATCTAGAAGTAAATCTGAGATCTCGATTTGATAAAATAGACACTGAGACCCTATGTAACTTCACTATCTTATTTACATATCTTCGAGCTAACTGATCTAGTTTGTTATTCTCTCCAATAGGTAAGAAATGAGATGATTTTGGCATTTCAAACACTTGGCAACATACTCAGCCACTTTTTTCTTCATCCCTGGCCACTAAAACTATTGTTTCAGAGTATTGTACATCTTGGTAGTACCAAGACGCATAGCATAGGCTGTTATTTGTGCTTCCTCTAAAATTTCCTTTCTTAAACCATCAACATCTGGTACACATAATCTCTTATTCAACCATAGTGTGTCAGAACTTGGATTTCGTTTTAACTTCTCTACAATCTTCACTACTTCTAGGTCTTTGCTTTGAGTTATTATGATCCTTTCATGTAATACCGGTCTAAGCTTTAACATAGCTAAAAATGCTTCATTTGTCCTCAACTTAGCTC
>JAOQML010000009.1:21886029-21904435 GCA_027568935.1 Erythroxylum urbanii
CCACCCTCGCGGGGCACGGATTCGGGTATCACCATCGATATCGGGTTCGGGTTCGGCGGGAGTGGGGTGTTACATATAATATCTAGATTAGGTCATGTTTTGCATTTTAAAAATGTTCTCAATCCATGTACTTCTTGTCTTTAAAGCAAGAGTGTTCGTCTTTCATTTCCTGTCTTCCTACATTTCTATCAAACCCTTACAACTAATTCATTGTGATATTTGGGGTCCCTCCTTGTCTTTTTCCCAATTTGGTTATCGATATTTCATTATCTTTGTGGATGATTTTATTCGCTTTACTTGGATTTTTCCTCTAACGCACAAATATCATGCCTTGCTTCGTTTTTTATCCTTTAATTAGGGATGGCAATAGGCCCCCAACTCGGCCACTATCGTGATGGGCCGTGGGCTGGCCCGAGGCTCGGCCCATGGTAGGCCTATGCCCCGCTAGGCCACGGGCAGGCCGACCCATATATTTTTTTAAAATAAAAAAGTATACAACCCGAGCGGACAATTATCGGCCCGTGGCTCGCCCAACCTAGGCCAAAAATCAGGCCTAGTAGGCCGGGCCGAAATTGCCATCCCTACCTTTAACAAATGCTGAAAATCTATTTTCCACTATCATACAAACTTTTCAATGTTATGCGCTCCTGAACTCACAAAAGGAGCCTTTGCTCACTACTTCTTTTCAATGGAATCACTCTTCACATCTCTTGTCCCCATAAATCCTAAGAAAATGGTCTTCCTGAATGAAAAATTCGTCACATAACTGAAATTAGTCACACTCTTCTTCTTCATGCCTCTTTTCCTAAGTTTTTCTGGTATGAAACATTCACCGTATCTATAAAATTAAGATAGGTAGGAATGTAAATGCAAATTAGATAATAATAATTTTAAAACTGTATTAAATTAATTTTTATCACCAGTTAATTAATACAAAATAAAAATTAAAAATCATTATAAAATCTTATGCTATTTTGTATTTATAATTTTTTTATACAAGTTAGAATTTTATATAAAAATATCATTGATACCCATCATAACAAATTCAATAATGATGCATAAAAACATATTATTATATTATTATATATGTTTATGTAGCAATACATAATCATATCATTCGTTCACAAAAACTAAAAATCCATTTATGTTTCTTAGGGAGATCCACCAATATAATGATACAAATTATTGTCTTATGAACTGTAGCAAAAATTTGGAAGATTCATGATAGTTCCCGATTTGGGATCTTCCAAAACCAATCACATATAGATCAGACATCATCATCATCATCATCAACACCCAGTTAAAGTCCCGCTGAGACGCGAGATCTAGAAAGGTCTGATAATATGCAATCTTACCGCTACCAATTAGAGAGGCTATTTTCAATATACTCACATGCAATTTGTCATGAAGATATTACAAAATTAAAAATGGATGTGCATACATATGCCAAGAAAAAATAATAAGCTAAAATAACTAAGTAAATAAATCAAATAAACATTAAAAAATGTAATAAAATAACTAAGTACATAAATAATAAAGAGAAACAAAAGTGAAATTAAAAATGAAAATAGGTAAGGCAATACAAAAGTAACGTACGTATATAACATTTCAAAGGTAACAATAGGAGGTAAGATAAGAATACATACCAAAAAAGACTCGTACAAGAGTAAACTCCAACCAGACTAAAAGGAAAAAAGAACTGTATATGAGTAACTCCGACCATGCTTGTGATCACATTAATTACGCTAAATAGGAAAGAAACTAAGGTAAACTAATTAGGAGGTAAATACTATGCAATTAATGCATAGTACACGGATTCATATAACCTACAAGACTGCAAATACTCTCTTTAAGAGATATTCTTTACTCGTATCCTAGTACACCAAGTTTGCTATTATAGGCCAAGTCCTTATTAAGATCTAATTGTGCCATATAATTTTTGATCACTTTCCCCCAGTTCTTTTTAGTCCTTCCTTTTTTTATTTTATAGTCTTTAAGTATTATTTTCTTGCATCGTCTCACTGGAGTGTCAGGGTGTCTCCTTTTAACAAGTCCAAACCACCTAAGCCTTGTCTCTTGTAATTCATCATTAATACCAGCCACCATTAATTTGTCTCTTACCGTTAGATTCCTGACCTTATTTCTTCTGGAAAGGTTACACATCCACTGGAGCATCCTCATCTCCATCATCAAAAGCTTATTATTATGTATTTGGTTGAGGGGCCAACACTCCGCCCCATCATATTTGGCCTTTTGGAAACAAAGATCAAGGAAGCTAACCTTAGAAAGATCTAGTTCTTACAGGATAACTTTTTTCAAATCATGGCTCTTATTATAATGGAAGATTCCTTATCTGCTATAATCTTAGCTAATTGAAATAAGAAACTATAACCCTAATACATAGTCCATTCACTTATTATCCATACTAAAAATACTAGGTCAGAAACTTTTCATTAGTTTTGTCTATACTGCTAAAATTGTATTTCAAGTGAGATATTTATAGGAAGAACTTTAGAATCTATCTACAAGCTGAATTCATATGTGATGATTGATTGGAGACTTTAATTACACATTATAACACCTTTTCTAGAATTCAAGAACTGCGTAAGGAATCTAAAGGTGGAAGACTTGAACTTTGAAGGCATTCATCTAACATGGTCCAACAAACAACAAGGAGAAAGACTACAAAGAAGGAAGTTAATAAAGTATTATGAATCAAGCATGGATGACAAAATTTCAATGAAGTAAAGTTATTTTCAACCAACTTTAGCCCTATTTAGATTCATAATCTAGTAAGCATAGCAACCAAGTAAACACCATTCAAATTTCTAAATTTCCTAGCTACTCAAAAGGGAATTAAGTAAATTGTTGAGGAAAGATTAAGTTTAAATGTGTGATAATATCTTATCTTGCTATATTATTTGATATTATCTCCTTTGTTTTAGATTTATTTTAGGGCTTAAATATGAAAATTAATGTTTTTTTTTGTTTTAGGACATGAAAAGTGAGAATTGCATCAAATTCAGACTCTATTGGTGATAATTACAAAATTTAGGATGAAGTGGAAAGATTGTTGCAGTGGATAAAATTAATCACTTGAAGAGTTAGAGTTTGACTGAAAGACTTTGCCTTATCCTTATCATGTAGGAATTTGAATTCATTTTACATATACATCTTTATAAGTTAGAGTTAGATTAGGATTAGATTAGAAAACCTTACAAAAGGGATGTTCCTCACAAGGGAAGGAGGTTCTCTCTTCTCTTATTTTTTGCAATTCTTTATCTTTCTTCTTTTTTTGTTATTGGAGAAAAAGCCATATGTGACTAAACTCAATCTTTCTGATTCAAGGGGATTTGATATTCTAGTTGTAACCTTCTGAGGTTTGTGTTCTAAATTTTATTCACATTTTAATTCAAGTATTTATTATTTAGAGTTCTCATATTTCATGAATGATTAATATTTGATTAATCTGATAATTTAATTTAATATTGATTATTCTATCACTATCCATGAATTCAATGATTCGTAATTGTCAAGAAGGACTGGTACAAGTAGCAAATAAGTTATTTATGAATTTCCATATTTAACTTAAAACTAAATTGAATAGTTGTAGCTATCTCGATTATTTAATTTAGGGTTTAATCTTTTTCACGAAGCTTATTGCTATCATTTATTTGATATGGAATGCTATCACACCCAATCAATGGATGATAAGTTTTGGTTTGGATGTTAGGTTTAAACCAATTAATTCAGGAAAATTTGAGACTTATTATGACTATCCTAATATGTTTCGGACTAACTGCTTGAATTGTGAAAATATTCTCTTTAAACCAATGATCAATGTTACAATTAGATGAGATCTTTCTCTTGAATCGGAGTTGGTAATCTTAACTTCCTTATTTTTAAATTCAGTTGATATAATCTTTTTTCGTATTAATTTTAGTTCATCAATTTTTTAATCAAACCCCCTTTTTATTTTATTACTTGAAATTAAGAAAATAGTGTTTAGTTCTTTAGGGATTCGAATTGGTTCCATGACTATTACAAAAATTTGGAGAATCGAAATTATTTTGGGGGCTTCGACAACCTGACAAAATTTTGGCATCATTACTAGGAAACTATTTCAAGTTTCTCAGTTTCTTTGCATTTTTATTTTTACAGTTACTGCTAACCTCTTGTCTTGTATGACTTGTGCTTCTCAGACTGGTAAATTACAATATAATCCAGGAATTAAGAAGATAACACGTTGTTTGAGTAAAGAGACCAAGCACAAAAGTGGACGTTCATCTTCAAACATGAAAGTTGAAGTAGACCTAACAATTGGTGAAGACTCTAACTTTCAAGAAGCGAACAAAAAGATGCAAATCTCAACTTGAGAACGTTGAGGGAGTTAGCAGCACCGAATTTGAATCAACAACTTTTATGCATTCAATTTCTAAATATTGAGGTAGATTTCAAATTAAAATCTGGTTTGGTTCACTTACTACATATTTTTCGTGGTCTTATAGGTGAAGATCCATATAAACAACTAAAAGAATTTCGTGTTGTCTGTTCTGAAATGAAACCACAAGGGGTGATAGAAGAATAAATTAATCTCAGGGCCATTCTGTTCTTATTGAAAGATAAGGCAAAGGATTGGCTATATTATCTTCCACCTGACTCAGTAACAATATGGAGCTAGATGAAAAGAATGTTTCTAGAAAAGTTCGTTCTTGCATCAAGAGTAGCGAATATCAGAAAGGAGATATGTGGGATAAGACAAATTACAGGAGAAACATTATATGAATATTAAAAAAGGTTTAAAGAGCTATGTGCTAGCTGTCCATATCATCAAATTCCCGATCAACTTCTGAGTTAATACTTTTATGAAGGACTATTGCCAATAGATTAAAGTATTGAAGATGCAACTAGTGGAGGAGCTCTGGTAAATAAAACACTTAAGGCAGCCATACAGTTGATATCAATTATGGCTAGAAATTCTCAATAGTTTGGGACAAGGATGGATGGAGCTATTAAGCGTCTGAATAAGGTAAGTAACACGCACCTTGAGGATAAAATTTCTAATTTAATTGATATAGTTTGTCAAATGGTTATAGGTCAATTGAAATCGGAAAGAGTGTGCGGAATATGCTCATTCTCTAGACATCATACGGATATGTGCCCTACATTGCAACAAGACTGTCTTCAAGAAGTCAATGAAATAAGGGGCTTTCTTGGTCAACCTTAATGAAAGTATTACCCTTATTCGATTTATTACAATGCAGGATGGAAGGATCATCTAAATTTGAGCTATAGAAATCAAAGAGGCTAATAACGATATCAACCTCATAATTTTAGACAACCTCAAATCCATACATATGCTCAACCTCAATCTTCAAATTCAGGTATGTTTTGAGATGAAATTGTTAAGGCACTTGCTAATAATACTTAACAATTTCAACAGGAAACAAGGGCAAGCCTTCAAAACTTAGTAAATCAGATCACTTAATTAGCCATCTTGGTAAGTAAATTAGAAGCACAATTATCAGGAAAATTACCTTCACAAACGATGGTGAATCCTAAGGAGAATGTGATTGCAATGACTTTGAGAAGTGGTAAGGAAATTTAATCTAAATCTTCTTTACCAATGGAGGAAGAAAAGAACGATGATGGATAAAGAAGGAAGAACTTCCAACTCAAGAAGCAAGAGAGGTAAAAAAATAATTTATCTTTATCAATATCAATTAATGCACGTTTACCTCCTTTTCTAAGCACGTTGGTTAAACCAAAAGATGATGGATATGAAAGCGAGATTTTAGAAGGTGGAAATCAATATATCACTTCTGGAAGCCGTTAAGCAAGTTTTAAAATATGTAAAATTCTTAAAGGAGTTGTGCATAAATAAAAAGAAGCTGAAGGACAAGGAGAGAATAATTTTGGGTAAGAATGTATCAGCTATGATAAATAGGAAATTACTAGAAAAGTGCAAAGATCCGGGTATGTTTACACTTCCATGTGTTATTAGTAATAGAAAAATTGAGCGTGCCATGCTAGACTTATGTGCATCTATTAATGTCATGCCATATTCAATTTATCAAAATTTAAATCTAAATTCTTTGTAAGAAACCAATGTGATTATTCAACTAGCTGATCATTTATATTTGCGTCCTATTGGAGTTATTGCGATTTTTTAGTCCAAGCTAATGGTTTCGTATTTTTAGTGGATTTTTACATCTGGAAAATGGATGGAGATAGTGTTGAAATTTTAGCTTTGATTTTGTTGGGTAGGCCATTTATGAAGACGACTAAGATGATAATCGATGTGCATGGGGGTACTTTTTTCGTAGAGTTTGATAGAGAAATAGTAAAGTTTAACATTTATGAAGCAATGAAGTACCTGAATGATTTTCAATCTGTTTATCATATGGATATTGTGGATTCATTTGTGCAGGATATGTTTAAAGAAGAGAGTGTTGAAGATAAGTTGGAGTGTAAGGTTAAATCGAAAGTGAACGAGCAAATTGATGAAACTTATGAAGTTATAGAATCATTATCAGCAATGTTAATAGATTCGGAAACTTTAAATGATGAACTCACTATAACTCATAAGAAAATCTTACCTTCTATTTCGCAGGCTCCGAAGATAAAATTGAAGGTGTTACCTGATCGCCTAAAGTATGTCTATTTAGGTGATGGAAAGTCATTACCCATAGTCATTTCAAAAAAGTTGACTAATGATCAACAGGAAGGACTAGTAGCACTACTTAAAGAGTACAAAACTGCAATTACATAGAAGTTTGGGAAGAACCAGCCACATTAAGCATAACAAAGTTAAACAATTGCACTTTTTGGGAGGCAACCCAAAATATAATTGTTTTATTTTATTTTATTTTGTTTTAGTTATATATAACTTGAACTTGATTGCTTTTGAAAAATAAATTTATTAGCCTAAAGGAAAAAGGAGGTCTTAAAATTTCATACTACTAAATCTCATAAGGCGAGACCTCACCTTATGTAATTTAGTGTTCTGGAGTGAAGACCTTAAAATTCTAGAATATTAAATCTCATAAGGTGAGATCTCACCTTATATAATTTAGTGCTTTGAAATTCCAGACTACCAAATCTCATAAGGCGAGATCTCGCCTTATGTGATTTAGTATTCTAATTTTTTTTCTTTTTTCGCATTTAATTATTTACTTTCTTTATTTACTTAAATATTCTTTTATTTTTTTAAAAACTGAAAAACCTAATTTGGTTATTTGTCTTTGCAGGAAATTAAAAGAAAATTTCCAACCATAAATAGCCATCCTCCCACATAGCAGCCCAAAGCTCCACTACAAATGCACCCCTCATGCAAGAACACACCAGTAGGCGTCCACCATGGTCCATAACTCAAGAAAAGCTTGACTCGTCTTTAACGATGGTCCACCAAAGAAAACACCCAGCACTATTCCACAGACCACCATCGCAATTCACCAACCCATAATGCAAACAACACTCCTTAATCAACCCAACCCATAATACCCTTCACCAGCCATCCCTCGCACTTGCGTTTTGTTTTCATTCTTCATAAAACAACGTAGATCATCTCTCCACCACAATTAAACACCAACGTGCCACTAGCAGCTCCAACGGATTTGGAGTGTCTCCACAACAACTCCACTATAAACTCAGCCACTTCACGCAGCAAGTAATGGTAGTAGCATCACAAAAGCACCTACACGCCCCCACTTGCTTTTTAAGTTTTAATTAAATTCTTTTATTTTTTTAGTTCAATTATAATTATTATTACATTGTTTAAATCTTTTTCCATATAGTGTTTGTTTGTCTTGTTCAATATTAAGGGGCATTTTAAAGCTAATAGCAAGGTTGCAGCAAAAGGAAAATCACCGATGAATGCTAATTCACACCATCAATTTGTGACAAGTTTTGAAATTGGTACTAAAAAGAAGCGTGCGTGGATAATTTTCAGATACTCACAATTTAGGGGAGTCCTTTATTTTGTGCTTTATTTTTCTGATTATCTTTATTGAGATGTGAGTATCTTATTAGATGGACGGAGTTTTCATTACGATAAACTTTGTGATTTATGCTTGGACTCATGATATGTTGATTTATATATTAATTATTCCTTATGATAGCTTCATAATTTTCTGATTGTTGTTCGTGAATAATTCTTAAGTCAAGATGCATTTTAGGTGTAAGATCTAATACATGAGAAAGACAAGCATGATTAATGTTTTCATTAAAATTTTCAAGTATCTCATTATTTTTGTTAAATGAAAGTGTCCAAGACTTGATGCATTTTTGACATCTACGTGAGCTTTGAGGTAAGAGCATTTATCACATATATGTTCATACATATCTTTTTGTTGTGTGTTATCAAGCATAGCTTGTTTATGCTAGAACTTGCTTTTGAATACATGTTGAGATCACATTTTTTATGAATTTGTGTATAAAAATGATGAGGGCATTTAGGATAATCATTTTTGACCTAAACAAACCTAACTCACTTTTTATCCTTAGAAAACCAAATTGAGCCTTAATCTTTCTTTCTTGCATAATAACCTTGTTACAAGCCAAATTTACCCTTTTGTTGTTGATATCCTTAATGATTCCCCCCTAAATTGAAAGAATTGTATTGAGCTTATTTGCATAGGATTTTGACTATTCCATAAAAAGTTAATTAGATGATTCAAGTCCCATTGTTTTGATTTTTATAGAATGAAGAAGTATTAAAAATAGAAAATCTCCTCTTTGATATTTTTGTTTTAGAAAAAAAGAAAGAAAAAGAAAAAGAAAAAAAGAAGATGAAAAAAAGAAAAGAAAAGACAAAGTGATTGAAAGAGATGTCATTTGAATCAAGTGAATTTTGATTTAAGTTGAAATTTGTGTGGATAAGTTTGTATGATTCCCTTTAATTTATTTAGCCAAAAAGTTCCTTTTGTCATACCTTACTTAAGCCTCGTAACAATTATAAAGCCCCTTTAATTTATACATTAGGTTCATTTTGTTTAGTGGTAGAGATATGATTCTTGAGCAAGCTTATAAGGAAATAACTTGCTATGTTTTGATTTGAAAGCTTAATGAACCCTAAACACTTTGAGTGTATAGAGTGAAATCCTTAAGAGGGTGTTAAATCTTGTTCATTTGATTTTGATGGAATTGATGAGAAGCTATATTTTAATAATGTGCCCTATGAGTGCTAATTCTCTCGATTGTTATTTTATCTTAACCCTTTAATGTGAATTAGCTTTTGGATATTTCTAGATAACATGAAAGGAGATGAGTGGTTGTTGTGAAAATGATTAATGTATTGATTGATGTATGCTTGAGGACAAGTATAAGTCCAGTGTAGGGGAATTTGATAAGATCTTATCTTCCTATATTATTTGATATTATCTCCTCTGTTTTAGATTTATTTTGGTGCTTAAATATGAAAATTAATGTTTGTTTTTCTTTAGGGGATGAAAAATGAGAATTGCATCAAATTGGGACTCTATTGGTGATAATTACAAAATTTTGGATGAAGTGGAAAGATTGTGCAGTGGATAAAATTAATCACTTGAAGAGTTGGAGTTTGACTGGAAAACTTTGCCTTATCCTTATTATGTAGGAATTTGAATTCATTTTAGATAGACATCTTTACAAGTTAGAGTTAGATTATAATTAAATTAGAAAACCTTATAAAAGGGACATTCCTCACATCAAAAGGAGGTTCTCTCTTCTTACGTTTTTCACAATTCTTTATCTTTCTTCTATTTTTGTTATTGGATCAAAAGCCATGTGTAGCTAAACTTAATCTTTCTAATTTAAGGGGATTCGATATTCTAGTTGTAACCTTGTGAGGTTTTATGTTCCAAACTTTTATTTATGTTTTAATTCAAGTATTTATTGTTTTGAGTTCTCATATTTCATGAATGATTAATATTTTATTAATCTGTTAATTTAATATTGATTATTTTATCACTATCCATGAATTCAATGAGCCATAATTGTCATAAAGGATTAGTACAAGTAGCAAATAGATTATTTATGAATTTCTATATTTAACTTATGATAAATAAGAAAACTAAATGGAATATTTGCAGTTATCTTGATTGTTTAATTTATGGTTTAGTCTTTTTCACAGAGCTTATTACTATTATTTATTTGATATAGAATGCTATCATACCCAGTCAATGGATAATAAGTTTTGGTTTGGATGCTGGGTTTGAAACAATTAATTTAGGAAAATTTGAGACTTATTACGGCTAGCTTAATATATTTCGGAATAACTGCTTAAATTGTGAAAATATTCTTTTTAAACCAATAATCCATGTTACAATTAAATGAGATCTTTCCCTTGAATTGGAGTTTGGTAATCTTGAATTTCTTATTTTTAAATTCAATTGTTTTAATTTGTTTTAGTATTAATTTTAGTTAATCAATTTCTTAATCCAAACCCCCTTTTTATTTTATTACCTAAAATTATGAAACTAGAGTTTAGTTCTCTAGGGGATTCGACCTGATTCCACGACTAACATAAAAGTTTGAAGAATCGAAATTATTTTGGGGGCTTCAATAATCTAACCAATGTGATGGGGTATGAGTAGTACAAATGCATAAGAAAATGTTGAGCATGAAGGAGAAATTGAAAGCTTTTCATAAAAGCTTGATGGAAGATAAATCTCCAAACATTAGAGATGCAAGAAGGAGAACTAAGTCTATTCAAGCTACATTAACCTTAAATCCTGGGAATGCGGCCCTCAATGTAGAGGAAAAGCAAGCATAGGATGCATACTTCAGAGCATTACATGTTCACAGCTCCATCCTTAGGCAAAAATCTAAAATTTTATGATCAAGCAAGGAAAAAAATATAATTCTTTCTTTTTCATAACACTGTTAGCTAGAAGGAATGAAAATAAGATTACTAGTTTAATTAATTAAGATAGAGAAAGAGTTTAGGGACAAAACTTTATTAAGAACAAGACATGTTAATATTATATTGAACTATTTAGATCCAAAGCAAACATTGAAACAAGTAATCAAGAACTAGATAAGTACATCTCACTTGTGATCAACTCTAAGCAAACACTCCACCTTACCTAGCCTATAACTAAAAAGGAGATCAATCAAGCATTAGGAAGGCTAAATTCCTTCAAAGCCCTAAGCCCTAGTGGCTTAAATGCATATTTTTACAAGCAAATATGGCAAAGCCTCATAGATCATGTGCATAAACAGTTATGGAATTCTTTAGAAGAGGAGCATTATTCATAAAGATAAGCTAAGCACATATTTGTCTGGTCCTTAAGCTACCCAATCCTAGACGCTTAAAAGATTACAAACCAATCTCTTACTACAATACACTCTATAAATTAATCTCACGCATACTAGTAGAAAGGATGAAGCCATCAACACGTTCATATGCAAAACTCAAGCTGTTTATATAGAAGGTAGAAACATTAGAGATAATGTTCTTCTTGCTCAGGAAATTTTACAAGGATATTAAAGGAAAGGCTTAGGTAAGCTTTATGTACTTAAAATAAACTTTAGAAAGGCTTTTGATTTTGTGGATTAGGACTTCCTCATTCAAACACTTGATTATCTTGGTTTCCCTATCACTTATATTAACTAGATCAAGCAATGTATCACCACAGTTTCATATAATGTTTTGGTAAATGGGGAGCAAACTCAATGGTTTTAATGTAGGATAAGAGTGAGAAAAATAGATCCACTTTTTATCTCTTTTCTATAAGTGTAGAGGTATTGTTGAGAATTATAACCTTAAACATTGAACGAAGTCTATCTTTTGAGTATCATAAAAAGTGTGAAAAATTAAGTCACTTTAAGTTATCTTTTGTTAATGACTTGCTAATGTTTAATGAAGTAGCCTTTAAATTGTCTTTTGTTAATGACTTGCTAATGTTTAATGAAGTAGACTTACAATCCATATACACAACCCCTAGCTCAATCCAATAGTTTGACAAGCTATCACATATTAAAATCTATCTTGACAAAATCTACTTCATGTTATCTATGGATGGTCATTATTTGAAATATCATATTGCCGAATTGATAAGATTCAATCATCATCAACCTCCATTAAAATACTTAGGGATTCCAACAACCACTAAGAAACATGTTTACCAAGATTGCAAGAGCCTCCTAGAGATGATAAATAGGAGTAGAGTTTTTCTTATACAGGAAGATTATGGCTGATAAAATAATTCGTTTATAGCATGTATGCATATTAGTTGTCACAGATAGTGTTACCTAAAAAGATAATTAAAGATATTTAGGGAATGCTAAGAAATTTCTTGTGGATTGTTGATGGTAGGAAGAATTTTGGAGTAAAAGTGTCTTGGACTAAACTATGCAGACCAATAAATCAGTTAAGCATTCATTGTATGGTTAACTATGCTCAATAGGTTAAGCATATTGAATAGATTGAAAACTAACTTGGAGCTAAATAAATTGTGCTGTTTATACAATCAAAGACTATTTATGTATGACCTTGGAGTGGAACAACATCATAGCTAAAATTTTTATAACTTCTCTCCTTAAGGATGATATGTTGCTTGTAAGACTCTAACTAGCTACCATTGTGTATGAAACATGGTAGGAGAGGGAAAGAAGATTAATAAGAGAATATATTAGTCTCAACTATAACATTATATCAAAGATAAGAGAACTGCTGATCATAAACTATCACAATGCTAGCTTCACCAATGACTCATTACATAGGGTTTAACTTAAGAATATCTTATGCTATAATTGTTATAAATGGTCTAGTTTATATGTTATCCTGAAAGAACTAGTTGAATTATTTGATTCCTTTGAATTAAATCTAGAAGATTCAAACAAAACATTTTAAGGCCTTACCCATTTTTACATTTAATATACTTAGTTAACTTCTAAAAAATTATAATTGTATAGTTGTATTGTTAAGATTTTTTCAATTAATGTTATCAGTATGATACAAACCCCATGATGGAAAAAAATAAAAATTTATTCAAATGCTACATAATCACTAGGTTATGGGGTTCTTCAAGTATATCATGTATGGAGTTATTCAAGTATATGATATATGTTAAATAAAATAAGATTGGAATTGCCAAGATTCCAACTAAAAACTAAACAAATATAGAAGGTTTTGTTAGATTCTTCTACTAGTAATGGATCAATGAATATTTATTATAAATTTTAGAGGTTAGTTATTTATAAGAATTGGAATCTTTATTAAGAATTCAAAAGAATGCATGAGAAATGTTTGGTTATATATAAGAAAATGTTTTCAAACATTGGAAATCTATAATATTTATTAAAGAATCTTAAAAGACTTCATAAGCCTTTATAAATAAAGGTGAATAGATATGTTTCATTAATTCATATGTAGCATAAATGAGAGCCATTTTAGAGAGTGAAGAGCTTAAGAAAAGTCTTCAATTTCTTTAACTTGAATATGTGAGTGATTCATCATATGTTGGTGAGGTATTTATGTGTTGTAATCAATCCTAAATAGGTAGAAAAGATAAGTTAGCTTCTAATTTAATTTAGATAAGAAATTGTTATAATCTTAATATATTATAGTGGAAGATCTTTTAATCCTCTATTTTTGTGGTTTTTCCTTTCACATTTGAGGGATTTTCTACATAAAATTTTAGTGTGCTCCTTTTACTCTCATACTTGCTTTCATATTATTTTTTAGTTCCAATTTTAACAAAGAGGGAAAGGTATATTTTTCACTCTATTACATTGTTCCCAATAGTAGTATTAGATATTTGATTTAAAAGGTTCATTTTCTTGTTCGATTTAAAATAGAGGCTATTGTTACTCATGATAGTGACATATTCAAACTCACTATAAAAGTTACTTCTATTAGAATTCAATGATGGAGGACCTTCTATATTGTAAAAATTTACATGAGCCATTCACAAGCAAGAATAGGCTAGAGGAAAAAACCAATAAAGAATGGGAACTCTTAAACTGAAAAACCTTGGCCATGATCCTTAAATTGATCTATCAAAACATGTTTGAGCACATGTCAACATACACTAATGTATATGAATTATAAAAAAAAGTTAAGTACATGATTCAAAAGAAGACACCTCAAAATAAAACCTACCTCATAAGACAATTGGTTAAGTTAAAGTACAAAGATAGTCAAGGTATGATCGAGCACTTAAATACCTTAAAAGGGCTCATAAATCAAATAACAATAATTAAAATGAAGATTGGTGATAAGCTACGGGTCTTACTACTTCTTAGCTCACTACTTAAGAGTTTGGACACTTATTGTCACACTTAGCAATTATGCCCAAAAAGGAAAACTTACCATTTGATAACCTATCAAATGAAGAAACCAAGATAAATGAATATGGAATATTAACACAATTTGAGGCTAATATTGTCAAGAAGAAGAATTGAGACTTGTGGAAGGAGTGAAAGCAAAATTCATGAAAAGTCAAGAGGGCATTCTAAATCATGCCCAATAATTAACTGCTAATATTATGGTAAGTCTGATCATAAGAAATCTAAATTTCAAAATCCTAAGAGAGATCAAAAGAATGAGACTGTCATGGTAGACTAGATTAGCTAAAAAAGGAAGAAAGAGAAGATCATAACCACTATAATAAAAAAAGATCATAATGATTTCTTCTTCATTGGAGAAAGCAACTATCTTAACGTCGCCTATTACGGTAGTTCATGGATTGTTAATTTGGTTGTCTTTTTTCACATCACCCTACATAGAGAGTCCTTTTTAACATAACAAAGTGGCAATTTTGGTACAGATAAGATGGGAAATCAAGTAACCAATAAGATCATATGGAATGCGAATGTCATTTTGATGATCAACACAAGGTGCAAACTCATATTAAAAGAGTAAGACATGTCCCTAATATGTTTCTTGATCTTATTTCTATTAGGAAGCTTGATTAAGCTGAATATATGAATCAATTCAGCATAAAAAGATGAAAAATCTCAAATAAAAACGTGATCTGTGAGAGGAAGAAAGGAAGGTTCACTGTATGTACATAAGGAAGCTTCTACAAGGGAGAAGCCAATATTGGCTATAATAACTCATACTTAGAACTGTAGAGAAAGGGTTAAAGCACATGAGTGAAACGAGTTTAAAAATCCTGACTTAGAAAGAACTCCTTCTTGATATAAAAGGTAAAAGACTTGAACTATGGACTTATTATTTGATTGGTAAACAATATAGAGTTTTATTTTATAGAACTAGTTAGCCACTTGGGGGAAAACATATTCTTAATAATGCATTTTGATGTTTGCTCAATGACAAAAAAATCAATTGGTGGTGAATTATACTTTATTATTTTTATTGATGACCAATGGAAAAAAGTCTGATACCTTTGTTAAAATAAAAGACCAAGTAATCAAGGCATTCAAGGAGTTCCATGTCATAGTGGAAGAAGAGGTAGGAAAAAAGTTGAAATATGTTAAAGCTGCTAACTGTGGAGAGTATTGTGGCCTATTTAAAAAAAATTAAAAGAAATTTAGCATTAAAACATCACTAAAGACACCACAATTAAGTGATGTAGTCAAGAGAATGAACTAGATTATCGAGGAACAGGTCCTATGCTTGCTCTTTTATGTCGAACTCCTTAAGTCATTTTAGGAGAAGTTGTAAAGAAAATCGTCAACATTTTCAAACACTATCCCTTAAGTCCTTTAGATGGAGATAACCTAGAGGAAGTATGGATAGGAAAGAAGGTCTTATATGACCATTTCAAGGTGTTTAGTTGTCTTGTATTCATTCAAATCCCTAAGGAAAAATTTTCTAGACTTAATTCAAAGACGAAACTATGAATATATTTTGGCTCACACTATAAGATGAGTTTGGCCATCAATTGCAAGACCTGTGAATAAGAAGATTGTGAGAAATTGAGATGTTGTACTTTTAAAAGATTAGACTATTAAAAATTTCAAACAGCTAAAGAAACCTAAAATAAAGTGAGCACCTAGTCTAATCATAATTCATCTCTTATGGTACATGATAATCTAAGGGGACAAACTAACGAAACTAATCATGATGTACTTGATCATAGTAAGTATTTAATAAAGGAGTCATCATCAACTGAGACAAATGACATAAAGCCTATTGAGTCTGATAAGCTAGAATTTATGAAACAACCTTAATTGTAAAGATAAACTAGAGAAAGCCAATCATCTATAGGATGTCCTCCTAATTAGTATTTCATACTCACCATCAAAAGGGAGCCTTAAGGCTATAATGATGCTATAGTTGATGTTCATAAAGAGAAATGGTTCAAAGTCGTGTAAGAGGAGATACATTCCTTGTATCAGAATCACATTTATGATTTAGATAGTTGCACAATGACAGATGAGCCTTAAAGAATAAATAAGTGTACAAGCTAAAAACGTAGGAGAAAATGGCCTACAACTAAGGTATAAGGCTAAACTTATTGTCAAATGGTGCAACTATAAAAAGAGAGTTAATTTTGAAGAGATTATTTTACTGATGGTAAAGATGGCATCCATACATGTAGTTATCGCGCCTAGACTTAGAAATTAAACAACTTGATATCAAGATATCTTTTCTATATGTAGACTTAGAAGAGGAAATATATATGTAGCAATATGAGGAATTTTTTATTCTAAGAAAAGAAAATTTGGTGCATTAACTAATAAAGAATCTTTATGGTTTGAAACAAGTAACAAAGTAATGGTACAAGAAGTTTGCTCTTTCATAACTCAACATCACTTCAAGAAAACTCATGCCAAATATTGTGCTTTTATGAAGGGATACATTAGTGATTATTTCATCATACTTCTACTATATACTGATGATATGATGTATTGTTGGGCATGATAAGAGGAAAATTATTACACTTAAGAAAATGTTGACTAAATCATTAACTATAAAAGATTTAGACATCGAAGTAGATCCTCATAATAATGATAATATAACATCATTCCAATAAGTTATTATGGCTATCTCAAGTACAATACATTAGAAAGCCCTTGAGAAATTTAGCTCGCAAAAAACAAAGTAAGAAGCAAAGTACAAAAAGTGAGAAAGAAAAGGAAGAAATGCGAAAGGTCCTATATTCATCTATAATTAGCATCCTTATATACGTCATGGTATACACCAAGCCTGACATTTCCACACTATTAGTGTTATGAGTCGATTCTTTTCCAATATTTGGAAAGAATATTAGCAACTATGAAATGTATACTTCAATAGTGCATATGATTTGTTAAAGGTAAACCTACATTAGAAGGATACACAAATGCAATCATGGCCGAAGATGTTGACTTTTATTTGAATATTTTTGTAGGGGGAGTTGATCATGACAGTCAAAAAACAAAAAGTGTATAACACTTTCCACCATAGAGTCTGAATATATCACAATTATAGAAGCATGCAAAAAGATATTATAGATGGAAAATTTTCCTCTATGAATTTGGCTATGAACACAAAAAATATATGTTTGTATTGTGACAATCAAACTGCTATTCACTTATCCAAAAATTTAACCTCTCACTCTAAATCAAAACATATCAATGTTTCTTATCATTAGATATGAGATGTGTTAAAAGAATATACAACTTGATATAGTTCTTATAAATAATGATTGTTGTCAAGAAGTGGATATGATGGTGCCTCCCATTTAAGTTGGGAAAGGGAAGATTTGTTGGATCCCTTCATTAATTATGCACTACAAAATAACATGGCTATTGCAACGAAAATCTTAGGAATACCTTTGATGTGCATTGCTATTAGCATTTTTTTGTAATACATCGTTACTAAATAATAAGCTTTTACGATGGCTTATTACGAGGAGAATAAATTTGTATTTGGACCACATGACTCATTGAGATGTTGCAATGAACCATCACTATAACGGATATATAGCTACATTCTGTCACAAGTTAGTGTTGCAACAAGAATGGATAATTTGGCACCATTATACGGGGACAATTTTGCCACCAAAATAATAGATGCTTGGTGACACTCTGTTACTAGAAGTCTTTGTGTGACATTTATTATGACAGCACGTTGCAAAAAATACCACATTGGCATTTTTAGTGACTATCTATCACTATATTCTAAGTTAACTTAAGTGACAATCTGTAGCAAAATAATTTATAATGTTAGCTATTGTGACGACCCATCATAAAAAAACGATATAATTATTTTTAGTTACAATTTGTTGACACTCTATTACTAAACGACTTGTGATGATATTTTGTTATGACACCACATTGCAAAAAAAGGTTATGCTAGTATTTCTAGTAACTATCTGTCACTATAATCCATGCTAGTTTTAGTGATACTCTATAGCAAAATAGGTAATAGTTACATCTATTGTGACAACCTATCAAAAAAAAGTCATATAATTTATATTTTATTATAGCTTATTGCTAAAAGCCATAAGTAATGACAAAATGTTACAAA
>JAOQML010000009.1:21904535-21916440 GCA_027568935.1 Erythroxylum urbanii
AAATTAATAAAAATTTTACCGATAAAAATATACACATTATCCGTTGGTAATTGCCTATATACTATACTGACGAAAAATACTTTCCGTCGGTAATAGATCAGAATTTACCGACAGACAAAACATTTTGTCCGTCGGTAACTTTACCGACCGTATTAGAAACATTCCGATGCTAAATTTACATACGGGTGATCAATTTACCATCGCTAACTTTTGCAACAGAAAATGCCTGACGGTTGGTAACTTTTTAGTTGAAATTACCAACGGTTTATTTTCATTCCGTAGGTAAATTTACCGATGGTAAACAAACTTTTCGTCGATAAGTTTAGCTACGGCCGAATCTCCTACGTTTTTGGCCGTCGGTTTATTCCGTCGTAATGTTATATACCGATGGAATATTTGTCATTTCCGTCGGTATTTTCCATCCCTAATTCACTATTTTCTTGTAGTGAAAGTAGACCTCGATCAGTATAGATCGGACCCGTATTAAGTCTGTGATAGGGAGGCCCAATATGGAAGTTATATATATAGGTTAAGGTCTCCTATGGTTGCTTAAATAATTCATGAACATACAGAGACTCTGACCCATTTAGAGGTTTACGTTTTAAGAAAATCATAAAAAGATGTTAATCACATCTTGGTTAGTGACTTTAGTAAAAGTGTCAGGAGGATTTGAGTTTGTTACAGCCTCAGAAAGCTCGTTGGAACCAAAATAAGGTGTTTCTTCATTTTTTCATTATTTTCCCTTCAAGTTCGATATGGGATATGTAACTAAGGCTCATGTTTTATGTTATATGTGGTATCAGAGTGGTTACATGATCAGGTTGTTAAAACAAAATTTTTTCGATTTTTCTCCATAAGGGCTTTGGAGAATAATGTTCCATTTTTTGGTTCTTTCTTGCGTATGGTTGCTTGACAATGGGCTACATGTGTTTAGCTTTAGAAAACAGGTTGAAAACAAGCTTTAGAGTGCTAAGAATTTGCTCAAAAGTCACCAGAAATTGCCTGGACCACCGTTGGTGGAGGAGAGCGTCGAGAGCGTATGGTACACGCGTCTGACAAGTGAACAGTAGTAGACAATGGTAGGTGAGGCGGGCTTATGCTTGTGGTGCACGCACCAACCACGTCTCCCACCATATGGCGCTCGTGGTGAAGGATGTGTGTCTGGCACATGTGACATGAGCACCAAACAGGGTTAGTGCATCTATGCGTATGACGGTGCACCACACGCACCAACAATGACTTGGTACATCGGTGTTCATGCACTGCTGACATCAGAACCCCACTTGCATGATGAATTCAGCATATAGTACATGATAATATCAACAGAAAAACTAAAACTTTTCGAAGTTTCCATAAAGGTGTCCCGGGGTATTTTGGTTTGGTTCTTTAGTTCAGGGAATCTATAATGTAAGTTTTTAATTTTTTTGGATTTATTACATGAGTAATAAATTGAAGTTTAACTCTAGAAAGGAAAAGAGGCATTCAAAAGTTATTTTTTAGTGAATTTTTATGCATCGGACTTCACCTGAGGGTGATACTTGATTTTTCGTATCTCAAGTCATATGTTCAGTTTTCGGAATAGCATGATAATCACTTAGATTGAGATTTTTCACAACAAAAGTCTCAAATATTCTTCATTGACAATCATTTCAGCACCAATATAAGATAATTAGAATATGCCTATGATTTCTTGCATTTATTAACAAATATTATCTCATACTGTATGCGCATATGAAATGTGAGGATAACATAAATGTGTATCCCTTATGTTTGTGAACTTTTTGAGTACTAATAAGAATGTTGTCATCACAATGGCTTTTTGAGTTAGTATTTGGATTGTTCTGCTTGCATGTTTAGGGATGTCTCTAGTCTTGTGTTTAGTTATTCTGCCCAAAGGTGTTAACCTTATATGGGATTTTGAGATGTGCATAAAAGCATAAGATGGAGGAAACCATTGCTTTAGTGATTGGATCACCCGCAGATGGTATGTCACAAGAGTTGATGGTGTTACTCTGATCACTTTTGTGTGGAGATCTGGTTGCAGACATTATATATTCAGATTATAGGTGTTTCGTAATGTGTGTAATCGGATTCTCGGTACAGGTAATATTTACAACTTTGAGTATCACTATTATACTATATTAATGCTAACTTTTACATTGTCGTTTTGTAGTTACCTTTTCGATCAACAATAACACTGTCACCATTGAAACCTTGACCAGTTTCAATTTGAAGAAATGGAAGCAGGATGTGGAGTTTGTGCTGGACATATTAGATGTCAACCTGGTTATACAGACTAAACAACTAGCTCCAATCACATCTAGCAGTTTAGAAGCTGACAAAGTAGCTTTTGTAACCTAGGACCGGTCTAACAGGATATGCTTTTTGACCATCAAGAGGTCAATCCTAGATCATCTATTGAGTGGACTACCAAACGCTAGTATACCAAAGGAGTTTTTGGATAATGTGTCCCAGAGAAACAAGATCTCATCTAATGCAGAGTAGAGTGTCTTGATTAAGGAGCTATTCTCTATGAGGCATAGAAAAGAAGGGGAGTACGAGACTACATTATTAGGATGGTCCATCTATAGAGTAAATTGAAGGTGTTTGATATTCCCATTCCTGATGTATTGATAGTGCACCAAGCTCTGAACACTCTTCCATCAGAGTTTGGTATGCTTATCACATCATACATTTCGCAGAATGAGGCTTGGGATATCAATGTCTTGATTTCCTAATGTGTTGCAGTGGAGGAAAAGCTCAAAAGTAGTCCTCATATAGCCCTTTTTGCAACCGTTAAAGGTAAGGGCAAGGTTAGACCCAAAAGAGCTAAGGGAGAGAAATCAAAATTCGCTCTACAGATACGAACTGGTTAGTCTAGTATTATAAAGGGGTCACAAGAGTTGAAGAACATGACGTTCTTCTTCTGTAAGATGAAGGGGCATAAGAAAGCCGACTGCGAGAAGTACAAAGTATGGAAGGTGAAATAGGAACTATAAGGTAACTACTTGGCTTACATGATTCATGAATCCAATTTTGTGATAACCACATCCAGTTTTTGGTGGATAGATAGTGGACCACCTACTCATGTTGATTCCACAATGCAAGGATTCAGATCCAAGAGAAAACCAACTAAAGAGGAGGAGAGGTTAATGTTTTATATGTAAGGGATGTATGTTTGAACCTCGATACGAGGTTTAACTTATATTATGAGACACATTTTATATATAATCTTTTTGACAGAATCTGATATCTATATTAGTATAAGACAAAGAGGATTATCGTTTTGTCATTGAAAATGCAGTTGTACATTTATCTTTCAATGCAAAACATATTGGAACTGGCTTCTTATCATATGGTTTATATCAAATATTCCTTTCCCCTCATGAAATGTATGTTTCTTCATACAGTATCGAAACTGTTACTCGAAAGAGACTTCTAATTAAGGATACATTGTACATGTTGTTGCATAAATGCTTAGGCCACATTTTCAGAGATATGAGAGAATGATAAAGGAAAACATTCTCCCAACTCTAAATTTTGATGAACTGAAAAAATGTGTTGATTACTGCAAAGGTAAGTTGACCAAAATAAAGAAAAAGGGACCAAATCGAGCTTCTGGTTTATTGGACCTCATATATACAAATATTAGTGGGCCCTATATAGCCACATTATGCAATTCCAGATATTTTCTAACTTTTATTGATGATTATTCCTATTACGGTTATGTGTTCTTAATTAAAAAAAGTATAAAGTTCTTGACAAATTCAAGAGCTTTAAGGCTAAGGTTAAGAACCAATTGGAAAAATCTATCAAGATAGTTAGATCTGACCATGGTGGAGAGTATTATGGAAAACATGGGGTTTTAGGATAAGAAAAAGGTTCGTTTGCCAGATATATGGAATATTGTGGAATAGTGACTCAGTTCACTCAGTCAGGTAATCCTGAGCAAAATGTTGTGGCCGAGAGGCATAATTGTACCCTAAAGGATATGATAAGATCAATGCAAAGCAAAACTAACCTACCTGAATATCTAGTTATCAAGAGAAGATTGTATATACTTAATAGAGTCCTAAGCAAATTAGTGCCAAAGACACCTTTTGAACTCTAGAAACGATGGAAGCCTAGCCTTTCACACATTCGTGTATGGAGCTAACCTGTTGAGGTGCGTTTGTATAATCCTCATGAAAACAAATTATGCACTCGTTCCATTCGTTTCTACTTAGTAAGATATCTCGATCAATCTAAAGGCTACAGATTATTCCTATTACGGTTATGTGTTCTTAATTAAAAAAAGTATAAAGTTCTTGACAAATTCAAGAGCTTTAAGGCTGAGGTTAAGAACCAATTGGAAAAATCTATCAAGATAGTTAGATCTGACCATGGTGGAGAGTATTATGGCAAACATGGGGTTTTAGGATAAGAAAAAGGTTCCTTTGCCAGATTATGGAATATTGTGGAATAGTGACTCAGTTCACTCAGTCAGGTAGTCCTGAGCAAAATGTTGTGGCCGAGAGGCATAATTGTACCCTAAAGGACATGATAAGATCAATGCAAAGCAAAACTAACCTACTTGAATATCTAGCTGTCAAGAGAAGATTGTATATACTTAATAGAGTCCTAAGCAAATTAGTGACAAAGACACCTTTTGAACTCTAGAAACGATGGAAGCCTAGCCTTTCACACATTCGTGTATGGAGCTGACCTGTTGAGGTGCGTTTGTATAATCCTCATGAAAACAAATTATGCACTCGTTCCATTCGTTTCTACTTAGTAAGATATCTCGATCAATCTAAAGGCTACAGATTCTACTCAGAAGGGGGTTTCGAATTGTGGAATCATAAATAGCTAAGTTTCTGGAATAACATGTCTTTGAGGAGGGTGGGCCATCTCATTTTGAAGATGAAAGTAGGATGGATACTATGATTATTTCATATCAGCCACTCATATAATCAAGTCTAATGGATCAAAGTCCTAGTACCATACCAGTATAGGAACAAGAACCCATATTTGTATAAACAGAGGTTCTTGAGGTACAAGAACCAATGCAGTTACATAGATCTACTAGAGTGAGACGATCGACTATTTCATCTGATTACATAGTCGACTTGGGTGAACAAGACTATGATATTGGTCATATTGTTGATCCAGTTACTTTTACAGAAGCTATCTCTGGACCCCATACGGATATGTGGTTGGAGGCAATGATGGATGAGATGCAGTCCATGAAGCATAACCAGGGATGGGAGCTTATTGATTTGCCTCAACATTGCAAACTTGTCAGTTGTAAATGGCTATTTAAGACCAAGAAAGACTCATAAGGTAAAGTTGAGTAGATTAAAGCTCAGTTGGTTGCTAGAGGGTTCACTTAGAGAGATAGGATTGACTTTAATGTTACCTTCTCTCCCATGTCCTTTAAGGATGCATTCAGAGTGATAATGACAATAGTAGCTCATTACGATATAGATCAACATCAGATAGATGCCAAAATTGCTTTTTTGTATTGAGACCTTTATGAAGAGGTCTATATGGAGCAACCTGAAGGATTTCAGGATATACAATTTGAAACAAGCATCCAAATAGTGGTAACTAAAATTTAATCAGGTTCTAACCTCTTTTGGCTTCGTGGAAAATAAATTTGAACGATGCTTATATTACAAGATCAGGGTGAGCAAAGTTATCTTCCTATTATTGTATGTGGATGACATCTTGCTTGTATAAAATAACTTGACTATATTGCATGAGGTTAAACTACTTTTGGCCAAGCATTTTGACATGAAAGACCTTGGTGCACCATCTTTTGTTTTAGGAATGCAGATTCACCAGAACAGATCTTAACACTCTTTAGGCCTCTCACAGAATAAATACATTGAGCATATATTACAAAGGTTTAATATAGCAGATTATAAACCTATTATAGCACAAATCTCTTAGGGTGAGAGGCTATTTTGACGCAGTATCCAAAGAATGAAGTAGAGAGAGACTGTAAAGAATGTTCCATATTCTAGTATGGTTGATAGCCTAATATATGTCTAAGTGTGCACTAGGCTAGACATTGCATTTGTTGTTAGACTGTTGGGACGATACCTGGCTAACTCATGCATAGACCATTGGAATAAGTCAAACGAGTTTTGAGATACTTAAAAGGAACAAAGGATTATAAGTTGACATATAGGAGGGCCAACAATTTAAATCTCATAGGGTATACAAATTTTGATTTTGCTATGTATTTGAATGATAGAAAGTCCACTTCAGGTTATATTTTCATGTTAGTAGATGGTGCAGTATTGTGGAAGAGTATCAAGCAAACACTGGTGACTTCCTTAACTATGATGCAGCATTTGTTGCATATTATAGGGCTGCTACACAGGCAATATGACTTAGGAACTTAATTTCTAAGTTATTTGTGGTTGATTCAGTGGCTAGGCCCATCCTGTTGTATTGTGATATTCTTATTGTTATTACAACACAACAATAAGAATATCACAAGGTCTAAGAATTTGGAGGATTTGATTTAAAAAGGTGACATTGAGGTTGAGCATTTGCGGACTAAGGAGATGTTAGTTAATCCTTTAATTAAAGGACTTCGTCCACTTATGTTTGAAAGACATGTATACCGTATAGGTGTTTTGAAGTCTTTCGATACTGTTAGTTAGGGACCGTTATGTTTACTCCTTACATGTTTATACATTTGATGTATTATGACAGTATGGTTGTTTATTGATAAAGATGATCATCTTTTTATCCTCAATAATAAGTGTTTTTTATACATTGTCATAATGCATTTTAAAGACTTAAGGTCTATGTCGATCTTAAGCAGTTTAAAGGTAATTGGGCATATATACAGATTGACGTTGAGCTTATGTTTAGGACACATACAGTTTAAAAGGATATCCATGGATTTTAGCATAACATAGGGAGATATAAGTGTTTAATCATATAAAGGTGTTCTCTAATGCAGTGTAGCATTTAGTTAGAGAACATAAAGGTTTTCTATAATACAATTTAGCATAACGTTTAATGAAAACAAGATTTCTATGATGCAGTTTCGCATATGCAGTTTAATATAAACTTTAATGAAGTTGAGACCTACAAATAGAAAGACGATACATTTTAGATCATACATGTATCATCCAAGTTTGTTATACTCTATTTTCTCATTCATGTTAGTAAAGTATTATATATGAGCAATTGTATTGGATCTGTATCACACAAGACACATATATTTGATATTTTTTGGTATCGAAAGCCTTGTAGGACGGAATAATGGACTTTCATTATTTTTGGATTAAATTGTATTTTTAAATTTGATTGATCAATATAGTCACTGACTCAACCGTATTTTTGAACTGGTTTCCAACTTTTTATCAATATTGCAATTGTTTATTGTCCAAGAAGGAGAATGTTGAATTTTTCCTATATAGTGGACAATAATTAATTGTCTTTTTATCAATAACTTATTGGTTCAGGTATATAAATTTAATCTAGATAAAGGTAATAAAGTGGCCAATAAAAGGATCTAAGTTAATAGGCCGAAGTTAAGTAAGAAAGTGGATCCTGATCAATGTGAACTGGTTTCGTAGTAAGTCTATAATTGGAAGGCCCAATATGGAAGCTATATATATAGGTTAAGCTCTCCTGTGATTGATTAATTAATTCGTGAACGTATAGAGACTCTGACTCATTCAGAGGTTCACGTTTTAAGAAAAAAGACGTTAATCAAATCTTGTTGAGCGACTTTAGTAAAGGTGCTGGTAGGATTTATCGTTACGACTTCAGAAAGCTCGTTGGAAACTTAATGGAACCGAAATCAAGTATTTCTTTGTTTCTTCGTTTCTTCGATATTTCTCTTTCACGTTCGATCCGAAATACGTAATTAAGGCTCATGTTATGTGTTACATACACTTGATAGGCTAAACTTCCTAAATTCCCCTAAAAGTTTTTTCTTGTGCAATGCTATACCTGAAGTAGCTGCTCACCTGTTTTTCAGGTGCAAGTTTTCTAATTTGCTATATGGAAGGAAACTCTTGATTACTGCTCAGTAGATAAAAGCTAACTTAACTATGGTAAATTCTTACACTCGCTTATGCAAGAAAGGGGCATAAGTAGAGAAGCATAAAGATGTTCTAGAAATAGTTTTCAGTCTATATATGAAAGGAAAACGTGCTTCAACTGAAAATGGAGTTGTACTCTAAGATAAAAGAACAATTGATAAGGACGAAAGCGTATAAAAGATGCAACAGAATAATCTCCAAAACTTGGAAACTAGATATTGGTTAAAATGAAATGCAAATTCTAAGACGTTATGAATGAAACAAATCATCAAGGTAAAATATTCAACACACCTCCACATAAACATGTCAACATAGTCAAAGAATCCGACTACCTACTCTATATGATTTGGACATACGTGCATATCTTTTCCAAAACTCTAATGAAGTTTTAAGTCTCTCTGTAAAAAAAAAAAAAGTGTCAAAAGCGTTCTAAACGAAGAACATAGAACTCACCTGATGCAGCGAAAAGCTCTCAAAATTTTACTTATAAGCTACTCCTTCATTCCAATTAAGATGCATCGGGGCAGCCAAGCTTAATTCAAAATTTAATACCCAAGATTAGACCCAATGACGGATTCATAGAAGGGCCAGGGTGAGCCACTGCCTACTGCAAAAAAAATAAAAACTCTTATTACCCTATGGACTTTAAAGTGCAATGTTCGTTAATGTTGTTATATAAGTTGTGGCTGTTTATATTTGGCCCCTGTTAACTGTTAGTTCCAGCTTCGTCCCTGATTAGACCTAGTCCGAAACTCAATCGACCGGAGCCCGATCAGACTTAAATACATCTTAATCCTAATTAAGTTCAAACTTAGTCCGATTTTTTTTTAGAAAATAAAAATTTTAAAAGCCATCATTTTTTAAACTGAGCTGAATTCATTAAATTTAAGCCAAAATAGGTCGAGCAGGACTCCTACTTCCAATCGAGTGGTCTACCTGATACACATAGAAAAACGGTTAGCGAGCGCTCATAATCGTGACATCGAAGATTCATGAACAGAAAGTAGTGATCATGGAGGACGCAAAACATCCCCGATTATCCATCATGCAGCCTGGATATTACTCGAATATTTTTCATTTGCTCGGAGAAATGGATTTGGTGCTACTACCTAGCTCAGATTCTAGCACGTATCTTGACTTCTTTCCTTGCACATGAAACGTGCAGTGTGATCTTAAATGAGATAGTTATCCATCGAGTCCAAACTCCGAAGTGCCTTTTAAGGCCTGCATCCTTTTTAACTTGACTTTATGTCTTATCTTTTATTTACATTTCCAAAACAAAAAATATTTAAAAAACGATGAAAATGATAGCTCTCAAACTTTTCCCGTATGTATGTATGAATATTCCAAGAAATATGAACGGACATTGGAATAATTCGGGAACAATCCATTTTCATTCCGGATACATAATCTTTCACAAGCACAAAACCTCAGAAGACAAACCCGGAAAAACAGTTCTTACCTTAATATTATCTTGAACAACATTAATAAGAAAAGGACCGGTACAGGTACAAGCATAATTTATACAACTACAAACTTACATATACCATTATTATAACCATGGGGTCCCAGCCTCCAGTATTATATCTAATCTCATGGAAAAGGTGCTATTTTCTTCATTTCAGTGGGCTCGATGTCTAAGGCAAAGCCTTTGCCATGCTGCTTCCAGTAGTCTGCTTGTGGATTAAGCCACTCGGGCTCCCCGATCTCGATCCTTGATTGCCTTATAGCATCGGTCAGTGTGTTGTCTTTGTAGTCCCTTTCCTCAATCAACTTTGGCTTTATCATGCCTAAGTTCACCGGTTGTGGAGACATCATTAGTGCAGGTGCTCCTAGCGGGAACTTGTCACCTTCACATCAAATGACCACAAGAACAAGCAAGATTACCGGGTTTCTGTTTATTAAGATAAAATTGTGTGACGGCAACAATTCTGTTCCTTGGTTCATTAATTACCTCTATCAACTTGCCACGTGCACCAAAACTTTCCGTACGTTTTTGCCAAGTTCTCTAGCTCTGGTTTTACAACCATTTCTGGAACCCTAGGATTGACCCAGAGGCCTGATTTAATCTAAACCATCCAATACCGAACTTTGAATAATACACAACTAGATAATCGTACAAGCAAAAGAGAGCAAGAGGGTGACTCGCGCGACATATAATTAAGAGAAACAAACCTCATAAGCATGGGAGTGCCACAGCTTCTGCTCTTGCGGTGACAAAGCCTCAAATATCTTATCCGACACTATGTACTCCACTCCTACGAGCAATCAATATGACTTACAGTGATTCTTCTGGCTAAATTAAGTACCAAGTTATGTCCATACCGGTTTTATGTAAACTTTCTTGCAACTATACTTAAATCTGTTTATGAACTCTAAAAGTCATTAAGAAGTTGATATCTAATACTAACAATTAGCTGAAAAGTGTTCATAAAATAAACTTCAATAACAATCGCTGAAAGCATGCGAAATTGTTTATCTTCATGTAAGTGAAGAGCAACTTGAAAATTACAAGACGAGTGATTAGAGCTACCAATAAGACGGGCATGGGAGTCATTCTTATCATAAACGGCACACTGAAGAAAGTCCTGGTTGATCCTGGTGACATAGTGGTGAGTCTCGATCTGGCGAGTCATGTCATGGCTATAGATAGAAAAGGTGCATACATGTTGACTAAATTGCTTCACAGGTTTCAGAGACCGCATCATCTGAGCACCTTTGTCAAGCATCTGTTGTTCCAGAGACATGGTCTTTCCTGGTGGGAGAGACTCGTTGTCGTGCTGTTCCGGAGGTGGTGGCTGATCGCTGGATGCCATTAAATTTGATTAGATGGACTTGTCCGGTGATTTGGTTTTGTCATTGCGCATGTGTGCGGGCGTCTGGTATGTTTTTATAAGAAGAAGTGAATGGGATTGGAAACGTGGGATGGGTATGGAGAGAGCACGTAGACATGCAAGGAGCTAAGGTGGCAGAGTAGCGAAGCCTGTGTACAAATGTATGCCGTGTGATAAAGTGTATACTTGGGGCTTCCTCGGTGACTTTTAAGCATGTAGCTATTTGGAAGATTGCTCAAGGATCGCTCTTGAAGATTTTTGCAATTATGGGGAAGCTTATTCATATCATAATGTAAATGAAATTAACAATAATCATTTCCAAGATTGTATCTTTATACACCAGCTAGCGTTGAGAAAATATTCAAGATTAGGCACAAGGATGATAGTTGATAGTTATGGCCCATGGGTTAATTTAAAATATCTCCTAAAAGATTTTAATACACAAGTTTATATAAACAAGTGATCATAAAACATAATGATTGTGTTATTAAATTTAAAATATTAGAATAGTTATATATAATATGCAAAAGATAAATTTAACCAAATAAAAATAAATATTTTACGGTAAAAAACCATATGAATAAGACAAAGAAAAGAATAAATAGGAGAAGTTTGTTATGATTTATGAAACAGGAAAACAGAACAAGTTATTTATAGTGATAAAATAACTACAAGATATTATATTTAAAGATGATTTAAAAATATTTGAAATATATACTAAAAATGTCTTTTTTATGAATTTATTACTTAACGTTCATATTGTTCTTATTATTTTCGTAACTTATAAAACACAAAATTAAAAATTTCAAGAGTTTCTTATTATATTAGTTAAAACTCAACTAAATATATGATAGCGCATAAAGAAATGAGAAACAATTATTTGCACCCACCCTCACTCTGTCTTCTTCCAACGATAAAGTAATTAATACAATAACTGTCTGTTTGGTTGCTGTCTTCAAGATGCAGAGACGGGACGAGACAGAAATCTGAAGACGGAACAGAACAAAAATTGGAGAC
>JAOQML010000009.1:21956093-21966771 GCA_027568935.1 Erythroxylum urbanii
CCGATCTTATATATGATGAACTTATGGTAAAGTTTGTATCAAGGCATGTTACTACATATGCTAATTTTTGGCATTCATATATTGCAGTCAAAATTATATGTAAGGAGTCAAATGATGGTATTTTTTTAACATTGTCTTGGTATGATTTCCAGTATGATTTTCATTACATGAAGGTGGCATTTTTTTATAAGTTTGTGGCTTTTTGAGACATGATATTTAAACCTCTGACTTATTTTTTTAATTTGTTAGTTACAATGTTTAACTGGAGAAATTATATTAATAGAAATGGATGATATAACATTATAAAATTTTCTAAGCATTGCCTTTTTAAATTATTCATAAATGATCACCTTATAATGGACTATAGCAAAAAAGAATATTTGTCAATTAGTTTCAATTTATTTTCCTTGTCAACAAACACAATTTGTGAGAAACTCAACCTTTGGGCAATAAAAATATATTGAAAATACCTCAATATAATCCTTTTATTATATCAAAACAAAACTATATTATTCAGAATTCTATTACATTAAACAAAGTATACTACTTGACAATATAACAAATATCTTTATATGTTAAATAGTCTCCAATATACATAGCAAAATGTACCATATAATACTCAATTACTTATTTGAGAAAGCAAACAGACACAAGAGGGGGTGAATTATGTTTGACTTAAAAAATTTGCAAGTTACTATTAATTCATGTAAACGATAAGAACATGCTACATTTCAACAGAATAATCTGTAAATAGAAGGAGCTAGTTAAAGTTTAAAACGAAAGGAGTCTATTAACGTTTAAAAAGTAAAAGGAGCCTCTTAACGTTAAAAAATGAAAGGAGTCTGTTAAAAAGAAACCTCTTGCAATATTAAAATAGAAGGAGCCTATTATAAATTTGAAGGAGCCTCTTGCAAATTTAAAACACAAACACTATAATGTGGAAATTTAAAAGTTAAGAAGAGAGAAAGAATAACACAGTCGATTTATATTGGTTCAGCTTATAACGAAGCCTATGTCTAGTCCTCAAGTATCTAACTTGAGTATTTCACTATAAAAAACTCCAAGTAGTAAATTTTTTATGAGCCTCTCCAAGCTCACAGGTATATATTTTTCAAGGTTCTTCAAACTTCCACACTCGTAGTGTTTAATAAACCTCTATAAGCTTTCAACAAAATGTATAAAGGGTTTGCTCAATGTAAGCTTCAAGAAATAATAGTCTCTTTCAATAAAGTGTTTTCACTTTCTAAGGCACAAGGAATTTGATAAAGATATGACTTTCGAGAATAATAATGTAGCTGAAGTATTTCAAAAACCTGACTTCTTCATAGATGCTGTGGTTCTTCCTAAAGTAGACATTTTCTTCAACTAGATGTTGCTTCATTTCTATTCTGAGTTGACTTTGTATCTAACAAATCTTAGATATCAACTTTACTGGAATCATCCAATATTTAGACTTTAAGAGATAAGTTTTGACAAAAATCAGAGCTAATTGTTCGAATTATGTGATTAGCAAGATCCTTCTAGACATTATGGAATCATTTCTAATAAGGTAAGTCCATTAAGAAGGTTTCTGCCAAAAAAGAAACATTTATTCTATGATATCATTTCCTTTTAAGAATTATATCATTACTTATACAAGGAAATAAATCCAATTTGAATTTTCAAATGTTATATAGTTATCATCAAAATCATTAATAATAAACCTTGAGCTAACAATCTACCCCTTTTGATGATGACAAGTAATAACAAATATATTTTCGAAATTCAAATAATAATAAAGAATTTTGAAAGATACCTGTAAACTTTATATGTTCTTACTCACAGTCATAATTAAAAGGTGCCTTTCTTACAACCTCTAAAGAAGGGAGAATATCGTTTGTACCATATTAAACTTCACAAATTCAATTGAACAATATTTCAAAAGTTTGCAAAAATATAAAGCAAGTATCACAGATATATCATCAAAAGCAAGTATATCATTAACTCTTTCTATTTATCATTATCAAAAAATAGAGGGGAAATAACTAAAAAGTTAAAAAAATAGCACAAGTTTATAAAAATAAACCAAGTAAAAATAACAAAAATGTCATTTAAGAGATTCAAAAAAATTTTGAAGCATGATTTGCCTATCAAGAATTTGATTTTGCATGTTGTCGATCTGGTCACATATTTGATCTTGATTAGAGAAAATGTCCCTTAGTTGTTGAAGGATCAGATCATTTGTGCTCTAGAGTGTGAAAGAGGCTAAATTTTGTGGGGCATGACCTAAAAGGTCTGCTGCTCTTTCTGTTTTCTTCTCTACCCACACATTGTCTTTCAATTTATATCCAAATTGGAAGGGAATAAAGAATGGAACTTTACGGGTTCATACCAATCCATCTTATCAAAAGACACTCCATCATAGGAAAAAATCTTTGTTAACAGCATCTCATACGGCAGACCCCAGTGATATTCTTATGACTCTTCTTGTCCACTATAAATCGTAGGATCATTATTGGGAATTACATCTTATTGCCCTTAAGAAGATTATACACTACATATGTATCTAAGAGACTGCATCTTTCCACTAAACTACTCTTTGGAAAATTAAAGTAGTAGATATGATGTAAAGCATCGTGGTAGTAAGCCCATATGTTTACACCAGGATCTCCCTTCATGGGCATTCTCAATGTGCAAGCGAATAAAGTTCACAACATCTCCCAAATCAAGATCAGTAATATCCCACTTATGACAAAGAAGGTTAGTTCTACCTATGGGAATTATATTCAGTATGTTTCCCAAGATTTCCTCAATAATCAAGATCTCACACTCACATACCCAATAGATTATTGCCAACTTCCCATCAATTTCATCTTTTCTCATGTGTATGTAAAATGATTTAACTACATCATCACACACTGTTTCATTCAAATTCAAAAATTTTCCCAACCAACAGTAAGAAAAGGAGAAGAGATGGGAATACCGATGTCAACAAATTGGAGAGGAAGAAAAATGCATCCAACAACCACCTTTTGCTTTATGGAGTTCTTTTTGTATCATGCTTTGGCGTTCATTGACTGAAACAGTTTGACCGATGTTGAAGACTCTCATTTCTTTTGTTTCTTCGATTTTGACCTCTTAGCTTTTGGAATTTCTTCAAATAAGGCTTCTTCATAAAATGGTCCATCCCTAAAAATGGGGTCCTCAATCTTCTCTTCAACTATAGGTGCTTTACTTTTTCTTATTTCTTCCCTTTTTCTCTTTCAAGATTCTTTTCTTCCCTCTGTTTAGCGTTAGGTCTTTTTTCTTTCTCAACAACTTTCTCAGCTTCCTTTGCAAGACTTCCCTTAGTCTATGGACATCTTATTAAATTAACTGGTTCTTCATCTAAACTATCAACATTAACAATCCAGTGTACTTCAGGAAATTTCTTTCCATGGAATCAAGCTGAGGAGTAGGAGAAGGTGGTGTGGAAGTTTTATAAGACTGAATAAATATAATGGGAGTAGGTCGATAGAGAATGGGCAGTGGTAGTGAAGGATAATGAAACCTTACTTTAATGATCCTATTATTAGCGACAAAGAGGAAGTGTATCACCCACATACTCCCTGGAAGGATATGCAGATGCTATATATAACAGAACCAAAATAATCCAAAACATACCAAACGATCACTTATGTGCATTTCCAGAAACTCAAGCAAATAAGCTTTACAATCCATTAGGAGATATTTTATAATCAAGACATAATTTACATCATACAAGCTGAACATTTCAAATTGCAAACCATAATTCCAATTCTGACCTGTGCTATAGTTATTACAAACCATACACACATAAAATACAAATTCCAATATATCTCATTACATTAACTACATCATAGAAACAAACTCAAATATACATCTTGTCAAAACAAAACACATCCTTCTTTAGCCATTGTGGTTGTCTTTGTCCCAGTCTTCAAACCCTCATATTTGAACCTACAAGGAGCTTAGAGGGAAATAAACTAAATAGGATATAAGCTGATAACTGTTTCAATAGTCATCTAAACATCACATATTCAAAATCACATCAGATAATAAGCAGTGTTTACTTATCCATTTCCAAACCGAACCAAAATATCATGAATCTCAGAACAAAATAGAATATATCAGAACATGTTACACATTTGCTTCAGTGCAAAACTCACCAATTTCAAAATTAAATATTATAATATCAGAACAAAAATTGTCTGTAACAAAACAGAATTTACTTATTTCAGAACAGAGTTCAGAAGTTTTAGACCAAAGCTTATTTATATCAAAACTGAGCATATAATAGAATACGAAACAAGTTAGTCTCTTAATCCTTTATACAGAAGTGGGTAACAGGGCTAATACAGGAGATACCATGATTGGTATCACAGAACAGGAGCGACTTATGTCTTAATAACAGGAGACACCGAAGTGTCAGTAATAGGAGACACCAAAGTGTCACAGGAGCAGCTGTAGACCCTTATAGGCATGCCTATTTACCCACATTTAGGACTTAACAGTTTTAAAACAAAAAGGGTTTCTTTCAGAATTCTCATACAAGGAACATATTGCAACACATACCACTTTATTCCATTTTGTTCAATTTGACATATTCACTGATTTTCAAATAAACTAACATGTCATACAATTACAAGTGTGTGTAATAATACATCAATAGAGGTATTGAGTCTTCACAAATTATGTATATTCACACAAATAGAAAGTACTTCCAACACAATCCTAACTATCAAACTCCTTGAACAACTAATGGTCTGGAATTATCACAATATTATCGCAGAAATTCCCAATTTACATACATCCATATTCAATTCATAATACATAAGCCTTTGGAACTCATTCATTTATGATCAGACCAAGCAATTTAACATTGTAAATCATACATCCTTTACAATATCATCTTAATTAATATTGCATAATTAAACTAACTATTACTCAGTTAACCTTATACAGTCATCAATTGCATAAAATCTCTTTTTTTTACCTTCCTAACCATTTTCTAGATTTTCTCAAGATAAGTTTAGGGTCAGTTTTGTATAGCTATTTTGACATAGAAACTGAGGTTTCTGAGCAATAAGTTCTTCTAGACAAATGTTTCTCTATGTCTTAAGTTTCTAAAAAAATACAATTAATACAATTTGGTTTAATATTTCTACTCAAAATACTAAAAACTATTCTCCAACAGGGATAGTAACCATTATTCAAATTCAAGCCGAATTTCGAAACCCTTAGAGACAGAAATAAAATTCGATTCCTTTAAAACAATTGTAGAAATATGTATGGAGTTTAATATACAATTAAAATCACCTTATTTGGATATCTACAGGTCAAGTTATGGCTAAAATACTGAAATTTGTTTAGTGGAACAACTACAATTGTCATACACCTTCAACACCCCTTCACCGTAGTTCATCACTTCCACTTCAATTCCACCTTATTCATGCCTTAATTCCACATCAATTTCATGTCCAGATCTAATTCAAAAATAATTCTTTAACTAACTTACAAATCAATTTCTTTCACACATTAAAACCAAACCAGAAATTATCCCACAAATATCATTTTTCCAGCATTCATTTCTTATCATCTTAACACATATTCCATACTAATTCAATTATCATACAACTTATATTAATACAAGCTATCAATATCAACATCATAACATATACTTCATGCCAATTCAATTAACATCAAACCTATATTAATACATGCTGTCAAGTTTAAAATTCCCTTACCAAATCACCTTCAAGTTCCTTCTTCCAAGAACTAACCCAACCGGCCCTTCATGTAACCAATACATAACCCTCAATAAATCACTATCAAAACATCTCCTAACCAAAACTGTTTCACATAAGCATTAATAAGATATCAATAATCATTTTTCATGTTTTATACTTTGACTAATTCAGGTTCTAAAGCCCTTAAAAATCAGGAAATAATACAAGGTTCCTACATAGGGGTCTATTACAGGCAGTATTAAGGAAACAGGCATAGCTCAAGCTCTAGTCACTATTTTGTCAAGACAATTTCATAGAGGTCAAGTAAGTCCTATATCTACAACTTTCATTCTTTGAGTTTCTTTAAATTCGTGCTCTAAGGATATGAAAGATAGATCGGCAGAGAAAGGTGAAATTGAAACTAGAATTTCAACTTACCTTAATAACTTCTTTCCTTCTACTCTTCTCTTCCCGTTTTTCTCTCCTTCTCTTCTCATTTTTGTTTTTCTCCCTCTTCTGACCTTATGGCCAACCTTCACTCTCACTTCTATTACCTTTTTCATCCATTTTCTCTAGAAAATTCAAAGAAAGTCTAACTAATCCATGTGTCAACATTCCATTGGTCCATGTGTTACCATTATGTTGGTACGTATGTTATCCTTCTATTGGTCCATATGTTACTATTCTATTGATCCATGTGTCACTTAATTTAGGCTCCACATGTCACTCATTTAAGCCTCCATATGTCACTACTTGTAAGGCTACACATGTCACCAATTATAAGGCTACATATGTCATCATTTGTAAAGCTACATATGTCACCATTCCAAAGCTCCACATGTAACAACTCTAAAATGCCATTTGTCACCTTAAGATGTTGCCATTAGTCACCTACAAAATCAGTCTACATTTCACTTCAAAATTGGTCCACTTTTCACATAATCATTGGTCCATTTGTCAATTAACCAATGGTGCCAAATGTCATTCAAAGTATAGGCTTAATCATACTAATTTTCATATAATAACTTATCTTGCCACTTGAAAATTTTCCTATTCCAAATGTTCATTTTAATACCTCAATTCTCTAATGTTATTAATTAATCCTAACTCACTAAGTATGATCCATTAACCAAAATTCAAGACATATGCAATTGACAATCATATCACAATTTCTAGTACATATAATTTCATGTATATGTAATATTTCAACTAGGGTACAATTTAGGGTCTTATAGGAAGACTAAAAAACAAGAGTTTCAGACTGTTATTCATAGTAGAGAGTTTCATCATGGCTAGCAGTGGGGGTCAAGGTTTTCTTCTGTTGCTTGGATTTTGTTCATGCCATTGTAAGTAAGCTTAGTGAGATTTAGGAGATTTGAGCAGAAATAGAGGGTTAGGGTGAAGTGAGGAAAAATGGCACTTTTGAGAATGATGAAGGTGAGTAGAAGGAAGAAACTTTTTCAGGATATGCTAAATGATTTTTGAGCGTTGATTTTGTGTGAAAATGAAAAATCGTACACACTATTAGAGGAGGTGTGATCGTCTGCGTATCTTTTGTTAGTCACATATGAAAATCTGTCAAGGTGGTACGTGCGAGCTTTAAAAGCTAAAGCAATGCTATTTAATAACTACCTTTTTAAGACACATGTATTCTACCCTATTAAACTAAAAGGAGCCTTCTAATTTAAAAATAGCCTTCTAAATAAAGAGGAGCCTTTTAAACTAAGAGGACCCTGCCATAAAAACAAAATTGAAGGAGTCTGTTAATATCTACAAAGAGAAGTAGCATAAAATCTTTATGTAGAGTTAATATCAGATAATCTATACATACCAAGCTCTTTTCTTAACACACAAAATCTATCTTCAGAAAGTGGCTTACTAAAGATATCAACTACTTGATTTTCAGTTTTAACATGCAAAAGGTCAATGGTTCCTTCTAAAACATAATCTCTAAGAAAACGATGTTTGATTTTTACACGCTAGTCCTAGAATGATGTATAGGATTTTTCAAGAGATTTATTGCACTTGTATTGTCTTATGGAATAGGAATATGATCAAAGTTTAGAGAAAAGTCCTAAAGTTGATGTTTCATTCATAAGATTTGAGCACAACAGCTAGAAGTTGCTATATATTCCATTTCAGTTATAAAAAGCATTGTGTAATTTTTTTTCTTGCAAGACTAATTAAGAAATTGACAATATCCACTTATGCTTTTCCTATCAACTTTATCATATGTATACTCTATATCACAATAGCTAACTATGATAAGTGAATCAGTTTTTAAATACCATAATCCAAAGTCTATAGTTCCGAGAAGATAGCGAAAGATCTTTTTGACTTCTTAAAGGTGGCTTTCTTTTGGATTTGATTGAAAGCAGGCGAAAAGACACACACTAAGCATAATGTATGGTCTTGAGCTTGTAAGATATAGTAGTGACCCAATCATTCCTCTGTACTTTGTCTCATCCGTAGCCTTGCCTTCTTCATCTTTATCAAATTTTATTCTAGTATACATAGGAGTACCCATCAGTTTGGCATTCTCAAAATGATATTTCTTGATGAGTTCCTTTGTGTATTTATCTTGATTAATGAAGATTCCTTTTTTTGTTTGCCTAATTTACAACCCGCGAAAGAACGATAGTTCTCCTATCATACTCATTTCAAACTCTCCCTGTATTAAGGCTGAGAATTCTTCACAGAAGGATTGATTAGTAGCACCAAATATTATGTTATCAACATATATTTGTACTATGAGTAAATCATTCTCCTTTTTCTTAATAAATAACTTTCAAAATTATTCTCGAGCAAAAAGTTACTTAACCTCTTATACTATGCTCGAAGAGCCTGCTTTAGATCATATAGGGCTTTACTTAACTTCATCATATAATCAGGATGATTTTTATCTTCAAAACTTGGAGGTTGCTTAACAAACACTTTGTTAATATATCCATTTAAGAAGTCACTTTTGATACCCAGTTGGAATAATTTAAAATTTATGTAGCATGAAAAAGCAAGTAAAATTTTAATTGATTCTAATCTAGCAATAGATGTATAATTCTCATCAAAATCAATACCTTCCTATTGATTATAACCTTGAGCTACAATTCTAACTTTGTTTCTTACCACTTTACCATTTTCATCAAGTTTGCTTCGAAATACCCAATAAGCTCCAATGATTGACTTTTTTCATAGACGAGGTACTAGATTCCAAACTTTGTTTTTGTTAAACTGATTTAGTTTGTCTTTCATAGCTGAAACTTAATTTTCATCAGTGAGAGCCTCTTCAATGGTCTTTGGTTCTAATTGTGAGATAAGGGCAAAATAATTGTTTTTGAAGGATGATTTGGTTCTTAAACTTTTAGAGGGATCTCCTAGAATGTACTGATGTGTATTAAGGCCTCTCCATTTTCTTAGTGTTTTTCGTTGCATAGGCTCCTGCTGAGATAAAGGAGCCTGCTCTATTCGAGCTTCAAAAGGACCTTCTTTATCTTGTAATTCTTAAAGTACTATAGGTTTAGTTTGAGTCTACAATGTATTTTCAGGAATCAAAGGATGATATTGATCATCTAAATCAGCTGCTATTGTCGAGGGTAGTACTTCATCAAATACTACACGTATTAATTCTTCTATCCTTTTTGTTCTTTTATTATAAACTCTGAATTCTTTACTAACAGTACTATAACCTTAAAAAATATCTTCATTTGATCTTGGATTGAACTTTCCAAGGTTGTCTTTTCTATTATCTAGAATAAAGCACTTACAACCAAATGCTTAAAAGTAAGCAACATTTGGTTTTCTTCCTTTCCATAACTCACAGGCGGTTTTTTTTAGAATAGGTCTTATAAGGCACTTGTTGAGTATGTAACAAGCAGTAGATAAAGCCTTACCCAGTGACCATAAGGTAGACCACTTTCACGCAACATTATTCTAGCCATATCAATGAGAATCCTATTTTTTCTCTTAACAACTCCGTTCTGTTGAAGAGTTCTTAGGCATGAAAAATTATGAGTTATGCCATTTTCATAACAGAATTCTTTAAATTTTTTGTTATCAAATTCTTCTTTATGATCACTCTGAATTGATGTAAAACAGTACCCTTTTTCAACCTGAATTTTTCTGCAAAACTTCTCAATAGTGTTTACCACTAAAGCTTTGAGTCTTAGTAGGACCAAATAAATCTATATATACAAGTTTAAGCGGTTGGTTAGTAGACATAATATTTTTAGGAGGAAAGCTACTTCTAGTTTGTTTTCCTTTTAAACAAGCTTCACAAATTTGATTATTCTCAAACTTCAAGTTCCATAGTCATCTTACTAACTCATTTTTAGATAATTTTGATAAAATGCTCATGTTAGCATGTTCAAATCTGATAGGATTGAATTTTCTTATATTTTCTTATGTATTTATATGTGATTTCAATCCTATTTTTAAGATAAAATGGTCAATTTGTGTTCAATTTGTGTTGACTGTTAGGTTGGATTTATTGATATATTTTTGAGAAAAAATTTTTTTCTGAAAATTGAAAAGTAAAAAAAAATTAATTAAAAATTAATTTAATTATGCTGCGTAAAACGCAGCAGCGCATGCGTTTAACGCATGCGCTAACGCTGCGCAATGCAGCAGCGTTCTGCTCTGCGTTTAACCCAACGCTGCAGGGTTTTGAGAGGGGAATAAAATTTTTGGTTCGTGGGTTTTTGCAGAAATAGGAGCAGCGGCAGGAACAGAGACGACGTGGGAGAGAACTGAAATTGTTTTGGCAGGAACAGTGACGATAGAGCAAGGAGAAAAATACAAAGACCGCAGACGCAAAGCAGAGGAGCTAGGCAGGCGTGGAAGCTAAGTAGAAAAAAATATGGAAGGCTAGGTTCCCGACATCGGTTCAACGGAGATATCGACGCTGAGTCACGGTTAAGCTATTTTCGTCGTTTTAAAGTTGTGATTTCTTTTCGGAT
>JAOQML010000009.1:22005472-22028602 GCA_027568935.1 Erythroxylum urbanii
CAGTTAGATGCAACAAAACCTTGAGGTCTCGAGTTCGAGTACCAAAGAGGACAATAATGATTAAGGTTGGATGCCGCGGTATAACCCGCAAACACACGCCGTAATATCACCTGCAAACACCTACGGGTGGGGTGTGGGGTCCAACAGCTACCTTTCCATCCTGCATCAAAACACAGCCCAAACCATTTCTAGATCAATCACTAAACATAACATATTCCTTACCAAAAGTGGGTTAAGTCAATATAGGAGCTTCAGTAAGCATTCTTTTTAGTTGATCAAAACTTGTTTGACATCTAGCAGACCATTCATACTTCACTCCATTCCATAGCAGTTTAGTCGAAGGGGATGCTATCATCGAGAATCCCTTTATAAATCGACGATAGTAACCTACCAAACATAGAAAACTTCTCACTTTTTTCACACTTAATGGTGGCTTCCAATTAACATTTGCTTCAATCTTACTGGGATCAACTCTAATCCCTTGAGAAGAAATAACATGGCCTAGAAAAGATACCTCCTAAAGCCAAAAATAACACATACTCAGCTTAGCATACAACTGCTTTTCCCGTAGGGTTTGTAACATAACCTGCAGATGCTCAACATGATCATGCTTATTTTTGGAATAGACCAAGAAATCATCTATAAACACCATTATAAATTGGTCTAAATAAGGCCTAAACACTCTATTCATCAGATCTATGAATGTAGCTGGAGCATTAGTTAACCCAAATGGTATTACCAAGAATTTATAATGTCCATAACGGGTCCTGAATGTGGTCTTCTGAACATTCACATCCTTTACCCGAAGTTGATAGTATCCTGATCGCAGATCTATCTTTGAAAATACTCTTGCATCTTTCAATTGATCCAACATATCTTCTATCCTAGGCAACGGATCCTTACTCTTCACAGTGACTCTGTTCAACTGCCTATAATCAATGCACATCTGGAGAGTGCCATCTTTCTTCTTAACAAACAAAACCAGTGCTCCAACTCCCCAGGATGAGACACTGGGTCGAATGCTTTATCTGTTAGCTCTCGCAACTGAACCTTCAACTCCTTCAATTCAGTAGGAGCCATCTTGTATGGTGCTCAGGATATAAGAGCAGTGTCAGGCATAACTTTAATAGACAACTCTACTTCCCTTTCAGGAGGAAGTCTAAGTAACTCTTCAGGAAGCACATCTAGAAATTCACTTACCACTGGAATGTCTTGCAATTTAACACTCCCTTTTTTAGAATCAATCACAAAAGCTAGATAAGCTTCACACCCTTTCCTAAGGAACTTCTAAGCTTGCATAGCATGTACCACATTAGCTAGAGAACTAGAGCGATGCCATGCATAACTATTTTATATTGATCAAGTTTCCCAAGCACAACTGTCTTAGCACTATAGTCAACCATTGCCTGATGCTTGGATAACCAATTCATACCCAAAATCAAATCAAATTCATGAAAAGTTAATCTAATTAGATCTGCTACATAATCACTTCCTTGGATCATAATAGGATAGCTTCTATAAATCTGATTAACTAATACACTACTGCCCAGAGGACTGGTTACATAAATATCGTACTCTAACTGATCTACAAACATTACTTTATCAAAAATTTCTCTAATATAAATATAAGAATGAGTGGATCCAGGATTAATCAAAGTATGTATTTCAGAATTAAAGAGAAAAATAGTACCCGTAATAACTTTAGGTGTGTCCTGATCCTTATGAGCTTTCAAAGCATAAGCTTAAGCTGTAGCAAATAGCACAGCAGGTTGATCAACAGTTTCTGATATAGTACCTAGATTAGGTCTACTCTATCCAAATCCTCCATGACCTCTATGACGTCCTCTATTTCCAGCAAATGCATGAGAAACCTCTCTACTAGCTTGTGTTATCTGAGGCTGTCTCATAGGACAATTGGCTATCAAATGCTCTGTGTTACTACATCGATAACATGCACTCGTAGCTCTTCGACAAGTACTCCAATGATGTTTGGTGCAATGAGCGCACTTCGAAGCACCAGAACCTCGATCCACAAAAGAACCCCTACAGAATCAGCCGATAAGGGAAAGTTCTATCACTTTCCCTTAGCTACAAATCTTTGAGTAAATTCTTGAGTAGTGAGGGCACCTTCACAACTTCTCTTACTCGAGGACTGACCTCCTCTAATAAAACCTCTTCGCTTCGCTCATAACCATCTCTTACTTCTTTATCTTCATGGCAGCTTGTACCAGCTGATGGTAATTCACTTACTGCAAGAGACTAATTGGTGCCAGATGCTCTTTGATCGAATCATTTAAACCATCTTCAAACTGATAACGCTGAAACTACTCAGCAAGTATGGGTTCAGGTTTATACTTACTGAGTCAATTAAATTCTCTATCGTACTCATCAACAGATAGGTTTCTCTATTTCAGGTTCAGAAACTGTTTCCATTTCTCCTTTCTATAGGCTTCCGACACATACTTGGCTTTAAGCTCTTGGAAAAGAATTCCCAAGTCAGAAACTCTGATAATTGAGGATTTCTCATAACAAACTTCCATCATTCATAGGCTGCTCCTTGAAGAAGGGAGACAACACAGTGCACCATCCGTTCAGGTGGGCAACTATTTTAATCTAACAACCTCTTCACTTTTTTAAACCAAAATGTTTCCTTTTTAGACTCCTCCAGAGATGTTCCAATAAATTCTTCAGCTCCATACTTTCGTAACTGATCAATCGGAGCTTTGGGTGTGGTTCTTAAGCAAAGCCTCTACCTCCTCCACCTCCAACCTAGAGTTGAAGGTGGAGGAGGTGGCACTTTCGTTTCACCTCGATTGACCCCAAAAGGTTCCGATATAGATGGATGAGATTGAGTAGGATTATTACTCTCTACAACCTTGTCAATGGCTTCATGAGATCTTTCCATACTCAAATCTAAAACCAAAATATAAGACAACCCGAATCTAAAACCAAAATATAAGACAACCCGCATTAGGCTAAACACGACTTCTATATCCAAGTATAAGGAATAGTTAAGCTCTGGTTAAACCAAAATCGCCTAAACCATGCTCTGATACCAAACAATATAACAACCACATACCCCCTAGACAGGATATCCAAATGCCACATAAAACGTAACTAAAACATACCAAACATTTCAAAACACGTCCAAAATTCAAGCAAACATACATTACATATCATTAGATGTGATTTTATAAATAGAACATATCATACATACTATGCTTATCATAATACATGCCATAAATTTAAAAGCCAACCTGTATTAAGGTTATTACAAACCATTTACATCAAAATACAATATGTCTCATTATATTTATTACAACTCAAAAACAACTTATAAACTCAAACAAAACAAATTCCAAGCATGTCAAGTCTTTCATTTTTCACTTCAGATGTCTTTGTCCCAGTCCTTAAATCTTTTTATCAGAACCTACACAGAGGTAAAACCACCTTGCTAAGCATAAAGCTTAGTGGGGAATAACTAAACATAATGCATAATGGAAACAGTCGTCTAACATTCATATATACAAATTGAAAACATATCACAACAATCTTTAATTGTTCATTTTACAGAGTAACCCAAGCATTATGTCTCAAAACAAAATATGATTCATCAATAAAGAACATTCTTGCATCAAAACAAACATATAAGTATTTCAGAACAAAACACCATTGCATCAAAACAGAACTTAAAAGTATCAGAACTTAGCTTACATTAGAACAAAATAAAGATGGAATATATCAAAACATAAACAAAATAGCTTGCTAATCCTTTTTATTGAAGTGGATAACGAAACCAGAACAGAAGATATCTATGATTGGTATCACAGAATAGGAGAGACTCATGTCTCAGTAACAGAAGACACCAAGTGTCAATATCAGGAGACACCTTTGTGTCATAGTAATAGCTGTAGGCCTTTCTAGGCATGCTTATTTACCCAAGACTAGAACTTAAACGTAAAACAATCCATTTTAGATTTCATAATCATAAGCAAGTAATGTAGTATATAACGTATGTCTTTATTACATTTTTCTCAAATTGAACATATCCATTCTCTTTTGATTAAATTCAATATGCCTTATAAATATAAACATTTGCATCAATATATCAATGAAACATCAAGTCATTACACATTACATAACATCATAGAAATTCCTAATTTACAAACATCCATATCCAATTCACGTCACATAAAACCCTTGGAACACATTTGTATTCTTAAGAACACATTCATCTTGAACAAAAATACCATGCATTTTAACATTAGACACATTATTAAATAATCACACATTCTTTAAGTTATTTCCTCAATTAATAGTCCATAACTAGATTAACCTCTACTTAATTAATCTAATATAATCTAGGTTCGCTAAATTGCAGTGATACCTGAAAGAGTTTTAGAGGAGATTCAGTGGCATTTGGGTAAGGCAAAAAAATAAAATTCATGCTTAGGTTAAAGATGGGTGCGATGCACAACTGTACCCAATTTCTAGTTTTTCTCAGGACAGGTCTGACATAGAAACTAAGGTCAGTTTTGTATGGTTATTCTAACATAGGAACTAAGGTTTCTAGGCAATATGCTTAATAAATGTTCCTCTATGTCTTAAGTTTCTATCAAAATAAAGTTAATGCAATTTGGTTCACTGTTCCTGGAGTTCTACCCAAAATACTACAAACTATTTTCTAACAGGGACAGCAACCAGTACTCAAATTCAAGTAAAATTTTAGAACCTTTAGAGATAGAATTAAAATTCTATTCCTTTAAGAAAATTGTAAATATATGTAATTATTTTAATCTAAAATTAAAATCATCATATTTGGATATCTACAGATCAAGATATGAGTAAAATACTGATGTCTATTCATTGGAATCGTTACAATAAACTCACTTCAGTTTTATTATGCAAAAGTAACACCAAAGCCACATGCAAATTAGCCAACAACATCCCATTTTCATCTAGGATACTTCTCTTAAAAAATTCCATCATGTTACACTTAAAAATCCAATTCAAAATTCAATCATTATATAATAAATAACTTACTATCTTACATACATTAAAGCCAATATCGCATTTGCCAAACAAGAATTATTTTTCCAGCAACCAATTATCAAGATCATAGCACACACTTCATGCCAATTCAATTATCATAAAACCGTTACTAATACATGCTATTAAGTTTAGAATTCCTTTACTTATTAAAATTCAAATTCAACACTAAAGAACCAGCTAATCAACACCACCATATGGTGATTTTCAGACAAGAATATAGAGACCACTTTGAACTAGTTTCTTGGCTGTTTTGTGTAGGTTTAAAGTTTGATTTTTGTGCAACAAATTGAGAAAGATTAAGACTACAATGAAAAAAGAAAAGAAGAGAAAATTCGGTGGAGAAACAAAAGGAAAGACAGCAAAAACTTGCTGCTAGAATTTCCCTCTTTAATATGCTAGGTGTCACCTTTTTTATCTAGCCATATGTCTTAAGGCATGTAATGCCTTTTACCTACTTCACAAGCTGCCACTAATCCACTTAAAATTCCATCATTTGTCACCAATTATGTCACCAAATAATTATTCCACTTGTCACATAATAATTGGTCCATTTGGCACTTATCTAACTATACCAAATGTCACTCAATTATATGCTTAATAACCTTAATTTTTTATGTATCAAATTATTCTACCACTTGACATTTTCCTATTTCAAATGTCCATTTTAATACCTCAATTCTCTAATTGTAACAATTAATTCCAAGTTATTAGGTATGATCCATTAACTGAATTTCAAGACATATGCAATTTACAATCATATCACAATTTTAATACCTATCACATATACTTTCATAAACATGTAACATTTCAACTAAGGTATAATTTGGGGCCTTATAAATGGCAGGTTAGGACAATTAGTTAACTCATTTTAAAATTTTTCCAGACATCAAATGCATTTTAAACAAACCAGTAATCATTTTGTCCCATTTCATTTGTAAATACCTATTAAGCAAATTAATATTCAATTTAGACCATTTCATTTACAAAACATATCCAGTTATAAAAGTCATTACATTATAGAATTCACATATACATTGTACAGTAGTTGCGGAATACAATCCTTAATATAAAATGACTAAAGACAAATGTAGGTACGAACTGATCCTGACCACTAACTCGTGCCTAATTGCAGTGGCCATACTCCAGTTCGTCTAACTGGATATCCCTTGAACCTGAAAGAAAACGTTACAATTTTGATGAGTTTTGTGAACTTAGTGAGTGAACCATCATCGATGTGCTCACTCATATCAATCACAGAATAATTCACAATTTACATTTCATCATGTTTCAACGACTACCATTTTGTACATTATTTCACATTTCTATTTCAAAACAGTCTATACGATTTATTTCAATCAATCATATAACACATACCAAATATTATTTGCAATTGCTTATGGGACTCAACTTTTATTGTTAATTGTTGTGACTGAGTGCCTTTTTAACTGTCCTATATCTATTGTGGATACTGTGCTTATTGATAATTGTCCTGTATCTGTTGGGGATAACAAGCTCATTTTACATATTGAGCTTGTGGCTCTTATACACGTTTCTGAGCTTTAAGCTCTTTTTCTTTAGTCACTTCAGTAACAACTTTCTTTATCTGATCATGCATATCATGAAATAAAATGCATGAATTCACATATATACAATCAATCACATTCATTCATCATATACAGTCACTTTTACATTTTCATCGAATTTATGTCTGGCATTCAACATTTCGTTCTTTCTCATTCACATTCAATGAAGCATTTCTAACGCAATCTAAATTATCAAACTCCTTAGACTATCAACATCTGGAATCATCACATTCACATAGTTATCAATTCAGTAGTTGAAATTTAAGAAAATACAAACCATTCCTAGTGAGAAACATCTAGGTTACTCATAGTACGCTCCTGATTAGTCATTTCTTTCATAATCTGGAAACGTTTGGATGGTGATGTTCAATCTTGTGTATCTATATTCAAGCAATACAAACGTATTTCCCACATTACTAATTTGCACAATCACATAAGCATTTAATCATACACATATGTATACGTGTAGTGTATAATGCATACTTAATTTGAATATTCTAGGTATGTTTCCTTTATTCACATCTCTTGATCATTTAACATAATAATTTATGTATGTCTAACTTACACTTAGGTTCATAGCTCAAATATTAAATAGATCTTTTATCCTTGTCAACAGATACTTATTCTTCATGGTGACTCTATTAAATTGCCTATAATTAATGTACATCTAGAAAGTATCATCTTTCTTCTTAACAAATAAAATCGGTACTCACCTGAGTGATACACTGGGTGGAATAAACCCTTTATCCATTAGCTTTTGCAACTGAACCTTCAACTCCTTCAATTTAGTAGGAGCCATCCTGTATGGTGCTCTTGATATAGGAGCAGTGCCAGGCATAACTTCAGTAGACAACTCTACTTCCCTTTTGGGAGGAAGTCCGGGTAACTCTTCAGGAAACACATATAGAAATTGACTTACCAATGGAATGTCTTACAATTTAACACTCTCCTTCTTAGAATCAATCATAAAAGCTATATAAGCTTCACAACCCTTCCTAAGGAGCTTCCGAGCTTGCACAACATATACCACATTAGCTAAAGAACCAGTACGGATGCCATGCATTACTAGTTCAGATTGATTAGGTTTCCTAAGCACAACTGTCTTAGCATTACATTCAACCACTGCCTGATGCTTGGATAACAAATTCATACCCAAAATCGAATCAATTTCATGAAAAGGCAATCTAATTAAATCTGCTACATAATCACTTCCTTTGATCATAATAGGACAATACTTCCCAGAGGACTGATTACATGAACATCATACTCTAACTGATCTATAAGCATCACTTTATTAAAAATTTCTCTAACATAAATAGAAGAATGAGTGGATCCAAGATCAATCAAAGCACACATTTTAGAATTAAAGAGGAAAATAGTACCCTCAATGACTTTAGGTGCATCTTGATCCTCATGAGCTTTCAAAGAAAAAGCTCAAGCTGTAGCAAATGGCACAGCAGGTCAATCAACAGTTTCTGATATAGTACCTGGATTAGGTCTAATCAGTCCAAATCCTTCATGACCTCTACTGCGCCTTCTATTTCCAGCAGATGCATAAGAAACCTCTCTACTATTTTGTGATGTATGAGTCTGTCCTATAGGATAATTGGCTAGCAAATGCTCAGTGCTACCACATCGATAACATGCACCCATAACTATCTGACAAGTACCCTAATGATGTTTGGTGCAGTGAGGGCACTCCGAAGCACCAGAACCTCAACCCATAGAAGAATCCCTACAGAATTAGCCGATAAGGGAAAGTCCTGTTGTTTTCTCCTAGTTACAGATCTCTGAGTAAATTCTTGAGCAGTGGTGGCATCTTCATGACTTCTTTTACCCAAGGACTGACCTCCTCTAATAAAACCTCTTCGCTGACCCCTTTCTCTTATAACCATCTCTTGCTTCTCTATCTTCATGGTAACTTGTACCAGTTGATGGTAAACTCGCTTGCTGCAATAGAGTAATTGGAGCCATATGTTCTTTAATCGAATCATTTAAACCATCTTCAAACTGATGACACTAAAACTCCTCAGTAAGTATGGTTCAAGTGCATACTTGCTGAGTCAATTAAATTCTCTATCGTACTCAGCAACAAATAGGTTTCTTTGCTTCAGGTTCAGAAACTGCTTCCATTTCTCCTTTCTATAAGCTTCCGATATATACTTGGCTTTAAACTTTTGGAAAAAGAATTCCCAAGTTAGAAACTCCGATAATTGAGGATTTCTCAGCACTAACTTCCACTATTCATAGGCTGCTCTATGAAGTAGAGAGACAACACAGTGCACCATCTGTTCAAGTAGGCAACTAATTTTATCTAACACCCTCTTCACTTTTCTAACTAAAATTTTGCATTTTTAGACTCCTCCAGAGATGTTTTAGTAAATTCCTCAACTTTATACTTCCGTAACTGGTTAATTGAAGCTTTAGCTATGGTCATACGATGTAATAACATCATCAAGTCTTGCGATAGCTTAAGAAAAGCCTCCCCCTAAGCTTGAAGGGGAGGAGGTGACACTTCAACTTCACCTTAATCGGCCCCAAAAGGTTCCGATATAGATGGACAAGATTAACTAGGATTATTACTCTCTGTAACCTCATCAACAACTTCATGAGATCTTTTCATACTCAAATCTAAAACTAAAACATTGGACAACCCACATTAGGCCAAACATAGCTCTTATATCTAAGTATAAGCAATAGTTAAGCACTGGTTAAACCAAAATCGCCGAAACCATACTCTGATACCAAATAATGTAACATCCACCTACCCCCTAGATAGGATATGCAAATGCCACACTAAACATAACTAAAACATACCAAACATTTCAAAGCACTCCCAAAATTCAAGTAAACATATATTACATATCATTATATGTTATTTATAAATAGAACATATCATACATACTGTGTTTATCATAATACATGCCATAAATTTAAATGCCAACCTGTATCAAGGTTATCACAAACCATTTACATCAAAATACAATATGTCTTATTACATTTATTACAACTCAAACAAAACAACTTCTAAGCATATCAAGTCTTTCAATGGCCACTGCAGATGTCTTTGTCCCAATCCTTAAATCTTCTTATCGAAACGTACACAGAGGCAAAACTACCATGGGAAGTATAAAGCTTAGTAGGGATTAACTAAACATAATGCATAATGGCGACTGTTTCTAACAGTTGTCTAACATTCATATATACAAATTCAAAACATATCACAACAATCTTTAATTATTCATATTACAGAGTAATCTAAGCATTATATCTCAAAACAAAATATGATTCATCAATACAGAACATTATTGCATCAAAACAAAACATATAAGTATTTCAGAAGAAAATATCATTGCATTAGAATAGAACATAAAAGTATCAGAACTTAGCTTGCATCAGAACTAAACAAAGAACTGAATATATCAAAACACAAATAGAATAGCCTCCTAATCCTTTTACTGAAGTGGGTAACGGGACTAAAACAAAAGATACCTATGATTGGTATCACAGAATAGGAGAGACTTATGTCTCAGTAACAGAAGACATCGAGTGTCAATACCAGGAGACACCTTAGTGTCACAGGATCAGCTGTAGACCCTTCTAGGCATACCTATTTACCCACTACTAGGACTTAATAGTTTTAAAACAATCCATTTCAGATTTCATAATCACAAGCAAGTAATGTAGTATATAACGTATGTCTTTATCACATTTTTCTCAAATTGAACATATTCCCTCTCTTTTCATTAAACTCAATATGCCTTATAAACATAAGCATTTGCATAAATATATAAATGAAACATTAAGTCATTACACATTACATAACATCCATATCCAATTCACATCACATAATACCCTCGGAGCACATTTGTATTCTTAAGAACACATTCATCTTGAACAAAAATACCATACATTTTAACATTAGACACATTATTAAATAATCACACATTCCTTTAGTTATTACCTCAATTAATAGTCCATAACTAGATTAACTTCTACTCAATTAATCTAACATCATCTAGGTTTGCTAAATTATAGTGATATTCAAAAGAGTTTTAGAGGAGATTCAGTAGCATTTGGGTAAGGAAAAAAATAAAATTCATGTTTAGGCTAAAGATGGATGTGATGCACGGATGTACCCAATTTTTGGTTTTTCTCAGGACAGGTTTTCGGGTTAGTTTTGTATGGTCATTCTGACATAGAAACTGAGGTTTCTAGGTAATATGCTAAATAAATATTCCTTTATGTCTTAAGTTTCTAATGAAATAAAGTTAATGCAATTTGGTTCATTATTCCTGGACTTATACCCAAAATATTACAGACTATTCTCAAACAAGGACAGCCATTAGTACTCAACTTTAAGCCAAATTCTAGAACCTTTAGAGACAGAATTAAAATTCTATTCCTTCATGAAAATTGTAGATATATTTATGTACTTTTAATATAAAACTAAAATCATCCCGTTTGGATATCTACAAATTAAGATATGGGTAAAACACTGATGTCTATTTAGTGGACCTACTACAATAAACTCACTTCAGTCTTATTATGCAAAAGTAACACCAAATCCATAGGCAAATTAACCAACAACGTCCCATTTTCATTTAGGATACTTCTCTTAAAAAAATTCCTCTTGTTGCACTCGAAAACCCACTTCAAAAATTAATCATCATACAACAAATAACTTACTATCTTATATACATTAAAATTAAAACAACATTTGCAAAACTAGAATTATTTTTCCAGCACCCAATTATCAACATCATAACACATGCTTCATGCCAATTCAATTATCATAAAAATTGTATTAATACATGCTATCAAGTTTCGAATTCCCTTACATATTTAACTTCAAATTCAACTCCAAAGAACCAACTAATCAACACCACCACATGGTGATTTTTAGACAGCAATATGGAGACCACTTTGAACTGGTTTCTTGGCTGTTTTCTGTAAGTTTAAAGTATAATTTTCATGCAACAAATTAGCTAGGATTAAGACTACAATGTAGAGAGAAAAGAAGAGAAAATTCAGAAGAGAATCAAAAGGAAAGACAACAGAAACCTGCTACCGGAAGTTCCCTTTGCAATATGCTAGGTGTCACCCTTTTTATCTAACCATATGTCTTAAGGCATATAATGCCATTTGCCTACTTCACAAGCTCACACTAATCCACTTAAAAAGACACCATTTGTCACCAATTGATTAGTCCATATGTCTCCAAATAATTATTCCACTTGTCAAATAATAATGTCCATTTGGCACTTATCTTACCATTCCAAATGTCACTCAATTATATGCTTAATAACTCTAATTTTCATGTATCAAATTATTCTACCACTTGACATTTTCCTATTCCAAAATGTCCATTTTAATACCTCAATTCTCTAATGGTAACAATTAATTCGAAGTTACTAAGTATATCTGTTAATCGAAATTCAAAACATATGCAATTTACAATCATATCACAATTTTAACACCTATCACATACACTTTCATAAATATGTAACTTTTCAACTAAGGTATAATTTGGGGCCTTATAGATGATAAGTTAGGACAATCAGTTAACTCATTGCGAAATTTTTCCAGACATCAAACACATTTTAAACAAACTAGTAATCTTTTTGGCCCATTTCATTTGTAAACACCTCTCAAGCAAATTAATATTCAATTTAGACCATTTCATTTACAAAACATATCTAGTTATAAATGTCATTACATTACACAATTCACATATACATTGTACAGTAGTCGTCGAATACAATCCTTAATACAAATGACTAAATATGTATGCAGGTACGAACTGATCTCAACCACTAACTCGTGCCTAATTGCAGTGGCTATACTCCAATTATTCTAACGGGATATCCCCTGAACCCGAAAGACATGTTACAATTTTGATGAGTTTTATGACATGTTACAATTTTGATGAGTTTTATGAACTCAGTGAGTAAACCATCATCGATGTGCTCACTCATATCAAATACAGAAAAATTCACAATTTACATTTCATCATATTTCATCAACTACCATTTTGTACATTATCTCATAATTCTATTTCAAGACAGTCTATATGATTTATTTCAATCAATCATATAACACATACCAAATTATTTATGCAATTGCTTATAAGACTCCACTTTCATTATTAATTGTTATGACCGAGTGCCTTTTTAACTGTCCCACATCTATTATAGATAGTGCTCATTGATAATTGTCCCGTATCTGTAAGGGATACCGGGCACATCTTACATATTGAGCTTGCGGCTCTTATACACCTTTCTAAGCTTTAAACTCTTTTTTTCGGTCACTTCAGTCATGAATTCCTTTATCTGATCATGCATATCATGAAATGAAATGAATGAAATGCAATCAATCACTTTCATTCATCATATACAGTCACTTTCACATTTTCATTAAATTTGTGTTTGGCATTCAACATTTTATTGAGAACATTTATTTCTTTCTTATTCACATTCAATAAACCATTTCTAACACAATCTCAATTATCAAACACCTCGGACTATCAATGTCCAAAATCATCATATTCACATATTTATCAGCTCAGTAATTGAAATTTAACCAAATACAAATCATTCCTAGTGAAAAACATCTAGGTTACTTACAGTATGCTCCTGATTAGCCATTTCTTTCATGATTTGCAAACATCTGGATGGTCATGTTCAATCATGTGTATCTATTTTCAAGCAATACACACATATTTCCCATATTACTAATTTGCACAATCATATAAGCATTCAATTTTACACATATGTATACGTGTAATGTATAATGCATGCTCAATTTGACTATTCCAGGTATGTTTCCTTTATTCACATCTCTTGATCATTTAACATCATCGTTTGTGTATATCTAGCATACACTTAGGTTCATAGCTCAAATATACTTGATTATTTTAATATCATCAATCAATTATTCAATAATGTTATTCTAGCATTATATGATCACGTAATATCCAAACTCTCATTCATTCTTAGTTGATACATATTGCTCGTTTTCTTTAAATCACATTTGCATTTCTATGAACACTTTCATTCCTATAATCTTCTCTAAATTTCCAAATTTTGATTCATTAATATCAACCATCCATGATTAATTTATAACTTTGATTATGATCCTAAATATATCAACATTTAATCACTTAACCATCATCAAACTAAGTTCATTTCAAGCTTCATTCAAGCTTAAATGCATCATAGGAAAGTACCTTAGCGTTAGTTGTTTCAAACATCACTTAAAAGACAACATTTCACCCTTTATGTTAAGCCACGATCGTGATGGACCTTCCCACGATCGTGACACAAGCTTATGCAGTAGGTCACGATCATGGGGTCTCTGCCACGATCGTGACAGAGCCTAAATAATCCAGGCCATGATTATACACTGAAGGCCACAATTATTCCCTACCATTTTAGGTGCATTAAAATTCACAAAACTCTACTCAATTGATTCATTTTCATTCACTTAATCCTATGATACTTGTATTCCTAACTTTTCCAGGTTTTATCACTTTCATAATATAATCAAATAAATCGTCTCTTTAGTTCATCATTTAGACTTCATATCCTCATCATTCTTTCCTCAGTTCTAACTCATAAATATCTATGAAACAATTATAAATCATTGTTCATCAACCATACAAAAATAGAACATATCATCATCATTCTTTATCATTTATTATCATCTTAGTTGTTCTCATTTCAGGAACCCTATATTAGCCTTTTCTTTAACAAATTTCACCTTTAATATACCATAACTCCCAATCTATTTTATCCATATAACAACCTACAATATATGGTTTTTGTACTCTAAAAGAAAACAGAACACAAATAACTAATTTATTCATTAAAATTTTTGCATTAATCATGCGACATTTTCACTAAATCAATCCTTCTTAAACCATCCCTATAGCAATTCATAGATTGTTACTCATCACAACCACAAAAACAAAACATCAATATACCCATTTCTTAATTAACGTTTAACACTCATTCATCACCATTTTTATGATCATTCTACCACTAACTATCATTATACATGTTTCTTTTAAGAAAGCCATGAAGATCCATAATAATAAACTTACTTGTTTTAACTCAAAGCTTTGAAGATCACGTAACCCTAGCTTCTCCTTACTGCATGATCATCAACTTTCAAGAAGGAAAATGTTAGGTCTTTTAGTAACAAGATGATGAAGACAACAAGAGTCTTAGAGTGGTAGGGTGGAAGATGATAGCAAAGCTCACGTTGAGAAGTTGAGAAGAGAGTGTTGTGAGTGGAGTAAGAGAGAAGAAGGTAATGAAGAAGATGAGAGCATGAAATAAAAATGAGAGACAATAAAGAGTTGGTCTTTCAAATGAGAGTGTCGTAGGAGATGAGTGCTGCGTGGCAAGTGTGGTGACACTTCTCTTGCCATTTGTCATCTCCTTGTGGTTTCCAATTGGTCTTTTAATAACTAGTCCATTTATCTCCAATTTTTAAACCAATTTTCTATGCCACTTGTCAATAAATCCTAATGTCACTTATAAATGATTTCTACTACCAATTTCCACTTATTTCTACTACCATTTATCAATTTGTCTTACGACGACATTTTTTTAGTCCAAAAATACCCATAATTTCATAAATCTCTCAATTTTCACCAAAAATTCCGAATTAATAATTATAATTCACTAAATTGAAACTCAAGAGATAATAATTCATAATTCTCATCATAATCATTTAAAAATCATTTATACCCCGAAATATGTCAATTTAGTGTATGTATAATAGTTGCGATGTGTATAAAATTCAATATTCATATGTGTGTATGCTTATGCTAGTGATATGCATGTAAATAAAATGCACCTTATGTATTCTCTATGCTATTTCTCATGTATCATGGTTTAGGATTCTATGTCCTAACCCGTAGTATGGAAACGGTATATTACAATTCTTCCCCTTTAATAATTTTGTCCTCGAAATTCTTACCTAATTGTTGTTACTGAAGGAGGTATTGTTTTCTCATATTTTCCTCAATTTTTCACGTAGCTTTTTCACTCGAATGATTCTTCCAAAGGACTATAACCAATGGAATCACTCGATTTTTCAGTTTTTTATTTTGATAACCCACTATCTTAACCGGTTCCTCAACATAACTCAGATTACTTGCAATTTCACTTCGTGTGTCAGTAACATGTGTTAGATCAGACTGATATCTCATAATCATACTCACATGTAATACTTTATGAATCTGAGACATTTTTGTTGGTAAGGCTAACTTATAAGCTAATGGTCCTAATCTCTCTATAATCTCATATCGACCAATATATTTTGGGCTTAGCTTACCCTTTTCACTGAACCTCAGCACTCCTCGCTGAGGTGATACTGTCAGAAACACTTTATCTCCCACTTGGTACTCTATATCTCTCCGATGCTAATCCACATAACTCTTCTGTCTATCTTGAGCCACTTAAATTCTTCTACATATCAATTTCACTTTATCAATAGTATCTTGAATCAATTCTGGGCCTCTGAAAATCCTTAGCCCCTCTTCAACCCAAAACAAAGACAAACGACACTTCTTGCCATATAACGCCTTATATGATGCCACATCGATACTATTGTGATAATGATTGTTATAAGCAAATTCAATCAAAGTTATATATTGATCCTAAGTTCATTGGAAATCCAAAACACAAGCTCTGAGCATATACTAAACAGTCTTAATCTGTTGGCAAGTCAAACATTTAGTCATATATTTAACTACTTACTTCTTCATCCCTGGCCACCAGAAATGTTGTTTCAACGTATTATACATCTTGGTAGTACTAGGATGCATAGCATAGACTACTATGTGTGCTTCCACCATAATTTCTTTTCTCAAATCATCTATATCGGGTACACATATTCCCTGCTTCATTCACAATATGTTATCTTTCAATTCAGATTCAGAACTCAAATTCTAATTCAACTTCTCAATTAACTTCATAAATTATGGATCCCGACTTTGGGCTTTTTTAATTTTTTATGTATTATCGGTCTAGCTTTAATGTAGCTAACTGTGCTTCATTTTTCCCCAAATTTAACTCAACATTCATTACTCTTAATTGAACTAGATTGGTAAGCTCAATATCTAAATTTATACTACACTACTATTGGATTTTCTGCTTAATGTATCAGCTACAACATTAGCTTTATTAGGGTGATACTCAATTGTATAACCATAATCTTTAAATAACTCCATCCATCGTCTTTGTCTCATATTTAACTTTTTTTGACTCAATAAATACCTCAAACTTTTATAATCTGTTTATATATCTTAAATGTTTCACCATATATATAATGTCTCCACATTTTCAAAGCAATTACTACTGAAACAAGTTCTAAATCAAGTACCGAATAATTAAACTCATGAGACCTTAACTGTCTAGATCCATATGTAATCACTTTACCATACTGCATCAGAGTACATCCTAATCCTGGTGTGAAACATCACTATATACCACATAACCTCCAGATCTAGATAGGTTAGCTAACACCGGTGCTGTAGTTAATCAATGTTTTAATTCCTCAAAACTCTTTTTACTTCCATCAGTCCATCTGAATGGCATATTCTTCCTTAGAAGTCTTTTCAAAGGGGCTGAGATCAGTGAAAACCCCTTTATAAACTTTTAGTAGTATCCAGCTAATCCATGAAACTTTCAGATCTTAGACACATTTTGCGGAGTTTCCCACTTCATTATTTCCTCTACTTTCTTTGGGTCTACTTGCATGCTTTATCCAAACACTATATAACCCAAGCATACTATTTGATCAAGCTAAAATTCACACTTACTGAACTTGGCATATAATTGTTTCTCCCTCCTGATATCTAAGACTAACCTCAAGTGTTTAAAATGTTCCTCTCTACTTTTTGAATACACAAAAATATCATCTATGAAAACAGTCACTAATTGATCCAAGTAAGGTTGGAACACTTTATTGATCAATGCTATAAATGTTGACGAGGGCATTTATCAACCCAAAAGGCATCACCATAAAATCAAAGTGCCCATATCTGGTCCTCGAAATTCTTAAGTAACTAATTCCTCATGTGAGGTAATATTATCTCTTATTTTTCTTAATCTTCCAATTGAGTTCTTTTCTAGAACAATTTTCTCCATTCATTTGATTTCTTCAGATTTTTTATCAGTTTATTCTGATGTCTAACCATTTTTACTAGTTTTTCCACACATTTCAAATTATTTATAAATCTTAGTCTCATAAATACAAACATCAAATCTAACTTATACCTCTTGAACATACTAATATAAAATACATTGTGGACCTAAGTTCCTTTAGCAATCACAATGGTATCATCTTAAATTCATGAACCTAATAACATAGTTGGGCTACTTTACATCAAACAAAATACATACATTCTCTGTAGTATATTCAGCTTCTTATCCCTAGGTCCCATTTCTAACTGACTCCAATATTCACTTCTAATTTGTTTAATAGTCATTCATTTATAGAAATGGAACATTTGATCTATATAATAGAATTCGATGAAAGTATCTATCAAAATAAGATTTCTCTCCTCAATCATCTGTACTGATTACATAATATTTATCAGTCAAATATATTCATCATCACTTTTTAGCCATTCATACTACCTCAATTAGGTCAATTACTATCATATCTTTCATGATAAGAATGTTCTATATAATAAAGCTCAATGAAGCAGTAGACATATTTATTTACTCTTATGTTTTCGTATGTACCATCAAGGTTATTACATCTTATCTGGAGATGTACTTTCAAAAAGTCATCAATTAATATCTTACGCTAATGATACCTTAATCTCAATTGATTCTAGACAACATTTGAGTATTCTATGACTAATGAGCATTCAATATGTTATAGATTACTTCCCATACCCTATCCAAGTATATAATGCCTATGTGCTCAATAACATTATTCATCAAGGTAATCACATTAGCAAATATGCACTCATAATAACTAGTCAACTTAACCTTGAGGACTTCTATATATATTGCTATCACTCATTTCATCTTACATACGTATGCTCTTAATCAATTCAGAAATATAAGGTACATAACCATCATGAAATTCTAATCTCAAACCCACTTATTTAACCTTATACTAAATTATAAACTTTTAACTCAATAATTATACAACAATTTCAAGTCCAAGTTCAACCTTCAAGGTCATAGATTTTTTTTATAACTTTGCTTCCACATTATAACTCTTTTCATTTCTATCTATATCTTTGTTTTTCACAGTCAATCCACAAAAATGTTTTCACATTCATGTCAATTCAAGGAGGTATAACCATAGTACAATATTAATATCATATAGGATGATACAACCATAAATACAAATGTACTAAGTCCTTGTCTAGCATATCCAACCATATAGTATTTCTTATTTCTAGATATCCACAAACTTTCATTTTCTTACGCTCTGATAGATCATCACTCTTCTCATTGTTTCTAACAGTTCAGGCTCTTAATGAGTGTTCATGCATGTGACTTATGTAAATGTAACCCAGACTGGGGATTAGTTGCTACTGCATACTATGACATGTTTATGATGCATGTACCTTGATATATATTCTGAAAAATGCCTATGTAAGATACTAAGCCTGGGCTCTGATACCACCTATTAAAACCCATCACTCTCATAGAGTATATGCCCGAACGTAACGATGATATTTGAGAATATACTCTATGAAGAATGGCAGGTTAGGACAATCAGTTAACTCATTACAAAATTTTTCTAGACATTAAATGCATTTTAAACAAACCAGTAATCATTTTGTCCCATTTCATTTGTAAAGACCTCTCAAACAAATTAATATTCAATTTAGACCATTTTATTTACAAAACATATCCAGTTATAAATGTCATTACATTACAAGATTCACATATACATTGTACAGTAGTTGTGGAATACAAACCTTAAAACAAAATGACTAAAGACATATGCAAGTATAAACTAATCCTGACTACTAACTCATGCCCAATTGCAGTGTCTATACTCCAGTTAGTCTAATTGGATATCGCCTGAACCTGAAGACAACGTTACAGTTTTGATGAATTTTGCAAACTCAGTAAGTGAACCATCATTGATGTGCTCACTCATATCAAACACTGAGCAATGCACAACTTGCATTTCATCATATTTCAACAACTACCATTTAGTACATTATTTCCCATTTCTATTTCAAGACAATCTATACGATTTATTTTAATCAATCATATAACACATACCAAATTGTATATGCAATTGCTTATGAGACTCCACTTTCATTATTAATTGTTATGACCGAGTGCCTTTTTAATTGTCTTGTATCCATTGTGGATATCGGGCTCATTGATAATTGTCTCGTATCTACAGGGGATATCAGGCTCATTTTACATATTAAGCCTGCGGTTCTTATACACGATTCTAAGCTTTAAGCTCTTTTTCTCTGGTCACTTCAGTTACAACTTCCTTTGTCTGATCATACATATCATGAAATGAAATGCATGAATTCACATATATGCAATCAATCGCTTTCATTCATCATATACAGTCACTTTAACATTTTCATCAGATCTATATCCGGCAATCAACGTTTTATTAAGAACACTTATTTCTTTCTCATTCACATTCAATGAAGCACTTCTAATGCAATCTCAATTATCAAACTCCTCAAACTATCAATGTTTGAAATCATCAAATTCATATTTTTATCAGTTTAGTAATTGAAATTTAAGCAAATACAAATCATTTCTAGTGAGAAAAATCTAGGTTACTTATAGTACACTCTCGACTAGCCATTTCTTTCATAATACAGAAACGTCTCGACGGTGATGTTCAAGCTTGTGTATCTATGTTCAAGCAATACACATGTATTTCCCATATTACTAATTTGCATAATCACATAAGCATTCAATCATATACATATGTATATGTGTAATGTATAATGCATGCTTAATTTCACTATTCTGGGTATGTTTCCTTTATTCACATCTCTTGGTCATTTAACATCATCATTTATGTATCTCTAGCTTACACTTAGGATCATAGCTCAAATATACTTGATTATTTTAATATCATTAATCAATTATTCACCAATGTTATTCTAGCATTATATGATCACGTAATATCCAAACTCTCATTCATTCTTACTTGATACGCATTTCTCATCTCCTTTGAATCACATTTTAATTTCTATGAACACTTTCATTCCTATAATCGTCTTTAAATTTCCGGATTTTGTTTCATTATTATCAACCGTGCATGCTTAATTAATAACCTTGATTATCATCCTAAACATATCAACAGTTAATCACTTAATCCATCATCAAACTAAGTTCATTTCAAGCTTCATTCAAGCCTAAATGCATCATATGAAAGTACCTTAGCTTTAGTAGTTTCAAACATCACTTAAAAGATAACATTTCACCCCTTATGCTATCCCACAATCATGGTGGACCTTCACACGAAGGTGACAGAACCTTATTCAATAGGCCACGATCATGGGAACTCGGCCACAATTGTGACAAAACCTAAATAATCCAAGCCATGATTTTACACTTAAGGCCACAATTGTACCCTGCCTTTCTCACCTCATTTTTCCACGAATTCAATATGTTTAGAACCATCATTAACACTCCAATTTGTCCATAATTCTTATCCATTTATGCAACTTCATTTTGTACTAATCTAACTACCATATTAGTTGCATTAAAACTCAAAAAACTCTACTCAATTGATTCATTTTCATTCACTTAATCCTATGATACTTGCATTCCTAACTTTTGCAGATTTTCTCTTTCATAATACAATCAAATAAATCATCTCCATAGTTCATCATTTAGACTTTATATCCTCATCATTCTCACCTCATTTCTAACTCATAAACATCCATTAAACAATTATAAATCATTGTTCATCAACCATACAAAAATAGAACACATCATCATCATTCTTTATCGTTCATTATCATCTTAGTTGTTCTCCTTTCAGGAACATTATTTTACTCTTTTCTTTAACAAATTTAACCTTTATTATACCTTAACTCCCAATCTATTTTATCCACATAACAACCTACAATACATGGTTTTCATACTCTCAAAAAAACAGAACACAAACACCTATATTATTCATCAAAATTTCTGTACTAATCATACACCATTTTCACTAAATCAATCCATCTCAAACCATCCCTATAGCAATTCATAGATTATTACTCATCATAAACACAAAAACAAGACATCAATATACCAATATCTTCATCAAAGTTCAACACTCATTCATCATCATTTTTATGATCATTTTACCTCTAACTATCATTATATATGTTTCTTTTAACAAATCCATGAAGATCCTTAATAATACACTTCCTTGTTTTAACTCCAAGCCTTAAAGATCATATAACCCTAGCTTCTCCTTGCTACAGATCATCAACTTTCAAAGAGGAAAAGGTTAGGTCTTTTAGTAACAAGATGATGAAGACAATAAGGCCTTAGAGTGGTAGAGTGGAAGATGATAGCAAAGCTCATATTGAGAAACTGAGAAGAGAGTCTCATGAGTGGAGTAAGAGAGAAGAAGGTAATGAAGAAGATGAGAGCATGAAATAAAAATAAGAGATAATAAAGAGCTGGTCTTTCAAATGAGAGTGTCGTAAGTGACGAGTGGTGAGTGCCAAGTGTGGTGACACTTGTCATTTGTCACTTGTCATCTCCTTATAGTTTCTAATTGGTCTTTTAATAACTAGTCTATTTATCTCCAATTTCTAAACTAATTTTCACCCAATTTTCTATGCCACTTGCCAATGAATCCTAATGTCACTTATCAATGATTTCTACAATCAATTGTCACTTGTTTCTACTATCATTTATTAATTTGTCTTGCCATTTGGCATTTTCCTAGTCCGAAAATTCCCATAATTTCACAAATCTCTCAATTTTCACTAAAAATTTTGAATTAATAATTATAATTTACTAAATAGAAATTCAAGACATGGTAATTCATAATTCATACCATAATCATTTAAAAATCATTTATATCCCATAATATGTCAATTGAGTGTGTGCACAGTATTTACAATGTATATAAAAATCAATATTCATGTGTGTGTATGCTTATGCTAGTGATATGCATGTAAATACAATGTGCCTCATATATTCTCTATGCTATTTCTTATGTATTATGGATTAGGATTTAATGTCCTAACCCTTTATATGGAAACGGGATATTACACTAGCATATGTTATCTTTCTTCCTTATGAAAGAAATAGTCAATTTTATAGACTAAATTATAAACATACTTAAATAAACATATAGGTTCTTGTTAGCGAACAAGTTCACTAAACTGACTCCATATTAGAAATCTATTTCAAGCTTTACATGCATGTTTAACAAAATCATTTATTTACATATATTTTCATATCAATTGGATGAGTTTTTGTCACTATAATTGGTCTTTATTGCATTATTTGAT
>JAOQML010000009.1:22079349-22090160 GCA_027568935.1 Erythroxylum urbanii
GTTTGATGGACTAGCTACCCATCAAGTCTTAACACCAAGATGAGATCTTGTGTGTTAATCACCATATAGAGTAAAATCAGATATCTAGAAGGAAAAACCAATATAAGGGCAAAACAGTAATTTTACCCTTTGTTGTGTGGATGGCTATAATAAGGTTCATAATAGGGTTTGCAATTGGACATCCTATTTGAAGTATGTGTTCTCATAATATTTAATAACTTAAGAGTTCAACTAATTGTCTTTAGTAGAATGACATTTAGTTAATAAGCTATAATTAATTTTAATGAGATTAAATTAATTCTGGGCTTATTGGAGCTTGAATTATCTAGGTCCAATAAGATTCCCCACTTGGCTTCTAGGAGGGTTATCAAGTAAAGTAAGAAATACAAATAAAGATTTTAAAGCCTATGATTGAATGTTGGGCTTATACTAATTAATTGTTAATTACAAGCCCAATTGAATGTTTAGAAATAGGCTAGGCTTTGGTTTAATTTGATTAATTAAATTAAAACAAAGTTATTTAAGATAAATGGAGGTAGAATTTTGTTTTTAATGGACTAAAAGTGCAGCTGCACATTAACATTGATTTGCTATATTAAAGATGGTTTTAACATGTTTTATCATCATTAAATGGAGTAATGACCTTATCAGTAAATGGTTTAATGGTGGTCTTTTAATGATAGTATGTAACCTATTAGCATTCATTGGATTAAAGAGGAAAGAGGTGTATTATGATGGACCATCTTCCTTCTTTCATCATAAAACCGAAATTGATATGTCTCATTTAGGTTAATTTTCTTTTCATATAGCCATCTTAAAGAAATGAGAAGAGTCTCATTTATTGGCTTCTTTATGAATGATTAAAGAATGAAGTGATGCATTTGATGCAAATCTCTTGTGTCTTTTGATGAAAATTGAAATTGAGAAGTATTCACACTGAGAGTGAGCGTGAATAAACATGAATGGAAATATTAGTTGTTGTGACAAGTGAATGAACGTTGAATGTTATGAAAAGCAGGATTTCTATTTAAGGGTAATTTTTATTCCTAATGTAAAAATAGAAGTTAAAAAGCCATAGTACTAGTAAATTTTACATCGGGACTTCTATTTAGTATACGAACGTAAGCATATATAGGTATCTCCTGATAACAACCTAAATATTTTCACCATTTAACTAAAGTACTTTGACGGACAGAAGGTAAATTTATAGATATTATCGAGTGTGACATTGTATGCTTATGGCTCTACTTCTTATTATGCATGAAAACTCATTTCTATGATTCATCTTATTGAGCATAAGATCTCAAGTCCTCATCTTATTGAGCATGAGATCTTAAGTTTGTGGCCTTTTATTATGTCTTAAGAGAGGGACTGCAATAAACATGGAAATAACGTAGTCATATGTAACGCATTAAATCATTCATTGGAGATGATAGTGTTGCTCATGTTAACTGCAACAAAAGCAAAGTTAATAGGGATATTAATACATCTTATACATACTAATGTCCTTGGTATGTACTTTTTTCAAAAAGGTGTAAATCTCTTTTAAAATAGATCATTTATTTTATCTCTAATGAGTAATATCTCTTATATAAATTTTTTTAATTACAAAGAGTAACTACAAGTTTTCCTTAAATTCTTTGCAATCCTTAAGGTTTTGTAACTGAAAGTTTTACTTTTATATTTTTAATAAATTTTATATGTAATTTTTCTTGTTTGTTAACATATTCCATATTGTATATGTTACTTTAATGGACAGTTAGCTATCAATGGATCAGAGAGATGGGCATTGGATGACTTTTCCCATATATAATGATGAATACATAAGTGTAGTTGATAGTTTTCTTAAAAAGGCTTTTTCTAAAGTGGCTAATGGGATTGAAATTTCTTATCCATGCAAGAAGTGTTACAATTATTATTGGTATACAAGAAATGTTATATATGATCATTTGATTGTTAATCGATTTGCTCGAGGATATGATGGTTAGGAATTTAATGAAGAAGGATCAACTAATGCAAATGTGGATATAGATGATGATAATGAATTTGACGGAAGGTCTATGCATGATAATATAGATAGACTACTACTTAACACATTTAAAGACATAGATAAAGGTCCCAACAGTTGTGAACGAGTTAGTAATGGTCTAAATTCTGATGCTAATAAGTTTTTTAAATTGGTAGAGGAAGGAAAACAAGAATTATATCCTGGTTGTTAATGTTTTTCTAAACTTTCTTTAACCATTCAACTATATCTTTTTAAGTGTACCCATTGAATTAATAAAATAGCTTATATAGATCTTATAAGGATATTTAAAAAGTCCTTTCCTAGTGCAAAGATTCCTGAATCTTTCAATGCGACAAAGAAACTTGTGAAGGATTTAGAACTTCACTATGAAAAGATACATGCATGTCCTAATGATTGTGTTTTATATTGGGGAAATGATAAGAAAGTGACTAGCTACAAAGTGAGTGGTGTATCTTGGTGGAAACAAAGTTGTAATTGTGAAGATAACAAATATCATTATACAACCTCAAAGATGAGGCAAATTCCAACCAAGGTGTTGAGATATTTTTCATTAAAATTAAGGTTATAACGTCTATACATGTGTCTAGAATTAGCTAAATTCATAAAATGGAACAATAAAAAACATCCTAAAGATGGTAATTTAAGGTATCCTATTGGTGCCCAAGCTTAGAAAGACTTTGACTTATTGTAGCCTAATTTTGCATGAGATCCTCATAATGTCATATAAGCTTTTACTAGTGATAGATTTAATCCTTTTCATATAATCAATGTTTCACATAGTTAATGGCCCATAATTTTAGTAAACTATAACTTAGCACCATAGAGATGTCTAAACTTAGAAAATTTGATGTTGTCTTTAATTGTACCTGGCCTAACTTTTGCCTGACTTCTCTTGGAAGGGATATTAACCAACTGACAAAGTTATGGGAGTTTAGGATAAAGACATATGATGCTTCAACTAATGAATCATTTAAGATGCATGTAGCCTTATTATGTACAATTAGTGACTTTCCAAGTTATGCAATGTTTTCTAGATGGAGTATAATGATAAATTTAGCATGCTTTAATTGTCATTATGAAACTTACTCTCAATATTTAAAGCACGGTAGAAAGACTTGTTATCTCAATCATCGAAGATTTTTGGATAGAAATAATCCTTGGAGGCATAATAGGAGATCATTCAATGGTGACATAGAGTTGGGAGAATCATAATGTATATAACCTTATTAATGGGTATCATAATATGTTTGGGAAGGCAAATAAACAGAAACACCAAGTGATAATCCTTGGAGGAAGAGATCCATATTTTTTGAATTACCTTATTCGACGAATAATGGGTGCCGACATAATCTTAACATGATGCACATTTGTAAAAATTTATGTGACAATATTCTAGGAACTTTGTTAGAGATTTTGGGGAAGTTAAAAGATCATCTTAATGCAAGGTTTGATTTGGAAGAAATGGGTGTTAAAAAAGATTTATTCTTTCAAAGTAGATGACTCTCATGTGTAACTAGCCCGGACTTGCTTTTTCATGACCTAGAGGAGAAAGAAAAATTTTGTTCATTTTTTAAGAATGTAAAAATACCAGAAGGGTTTATAGCTAAAGGATACTTAGCTGAAGAAAGTGTTAATTTTTGTTGTATTTATATGCATCATCAGGTAAGAAAAAAAAAATAGGCATATGGAACACAACGATAATACAAATTTTGTTGACATATCTTCTTCGTTTTCTTCAAAAGTTGGGCATCCCATCTGAGGGAAAGTGATAGGTTGTCAAATTACCAAAAATAAAAATATATTTCTAACTCTCCAAAAACTAGGTAGCTAGTAGTGAATCGGGTCTAATCTACAGTGAATTAGTGCAGAGTTACTCAAATGCTCGGAAAATAATGGATTGACGAATTGATATTGCAGGAGATGTAAATAAAAATAAAAGCAACGCAGAAAATTAAAGTAGAGCTATAGTGACAGATACGACGTGAACATGTCGTATTGGCACAAAACAGATTTGGACAGTAACTAATAAAACGAGATTAAAATGCAATGGGTGAAAACCTAGCCAAGTTACTCTTTAATTCAGGCTGAAAATTCGATCATTGACATCATAAGATAAATTAGACAATTCAGATAGACAAAGTTATAGTCAAAAGTGACGCACTCATTAACCATTCTTTTCTTACTTTATCGGTAACTTCGGGAAACGCCCTGACAAGTTACTTCACTAATCTAAAGACAACCCCCGGAAAATGCCCTGATAAGATTAATCTCTAGTTGTATTAAGAACGAAAAAGACCCTTGTCCTAACTAATAAATTCAGAAACGCCGTAATTTATTAAGTCAGATTATTTAATTCCATTGATTTTACCACCAACATATGTCGTTCGCAAGATAAAACCAATTCGCTACTTTGATAAAATAATATCCATGACAATACTATCCTATTCAGCAATTTATCACTTAATCAATTACACAACTCATGACATTGCACAATAAATTAAGCAATAATAAATTTGGTTCAAGCACAGGAATTCAATAAATATCTAAATTGCATAAACAAATAAAAACATAGTCTCACAAATCATCCATAGCTGAATATCCAAGCACCCTGACTAGAAAAGGATTTAGTTGTTTATAGCTAACCTAAGAACACAAGAAAATAACATGGAAACTACTATCACGATGGTGGTTGGCTACTATCTACTGAAAAACAGAGGAAGGAAGAGAGGACGTTCAAAAGTGAGAAGCAAAAGTTGTAAAAAGGTCGTCTGATTTCCTTATGCCATAAGGAATTTATAGCCTCCAATTCGTAACCCTAGCCAAAATTAGTAGAAGTTTCCTAGTTAGTCTTCAATTTGGATTCTTCATTATGGCTTCCCAGTTGGTGTCCGGCGTCTCCAACAAAGATCCAGCACAAAATAGATGACGATTGGGCTTAAAAACTCATCCATAAATTCGGCCTAGTTCTTACTCGATACGACATGGGCATGTCGTATCTGTTTCTAGCACGTAACTTCTCCAAAATAGCCCAAATCTCCTGCATTACGATTTCAATCCCCACTTTGGTCTCCTGCATACGTAACAAACATAAAAGCACACAAAAACACACAAATAATAAACAAACAAATGCAAAATGAATGCAAACTATTCTATAAACCATGCATGAAATGCAACCTATCAAATAACCCCACACTTAAACAATACTTGTCCTCAAGTATTTAATTCATTCAAAACCTTAAGGCTTCCAACCTCCTATCTTTCTCCTATATCTAACACTTCTTAAGCCAACAAATACAATCATAGAATCAAATAAACGATGCATGAACGATCGACCTCCTAATTAATTAGGAATGTTAACCACTTCTACATTACCTTATAGAAAGCAATAACACCCACACCCTCTCCGATTTCGCTTAATCGCTCATGTAAAATTTTTGGGTGTAGTGTTTCTCTCAAAATTAATGCATAGTAGTCCTTTCCATAGTCCTGATATAGAGTCCAATCTCTACCACTAGCTCGGATTTAAAAATCTACATCGATCAACTAGGTCTTTTAAAGGCTTGTACTGTGGCTATGGGGTTGACAAAGAAAGAAAAACCAAGAAGAGCAAAGTATGTACCAAGTAACACATATCCCATACGAGACATATGGCCATAGAATTTATCACAAGTTGACCGAACCATTCCTTCCTAACCAATCATCATTCTCCATTCATTTATCAAGGTGTTTCTCATAAATCATGGCTTAGCAAGTTTCAACATTAATTTAAAGTTCAGAGCATCAAACTCGCTTTTAAAAAATGTTTTTTTGGGGAATAAAACATTATTAAATCGGAATATATATTTTTCTTTTGTTATAATTTTTTCTTTTTTTCTTTTTTTCTTCTTCTTTGTTTTCTCTCCCACGAATTGTTTTCTAACTCCCAAGCCTAACACCACGCAACAACTACGAGCATGACGTAAACATTATACACATGAAGGATATGATTTAACAAAATAAATACATGTTACTTGCCAATTCCTCTTAGTTGGGTGTCAAATTCTAGGGCTAAAGAAAAAAAAAGGTTTATTGGGTTTTTAACTTAAGAACAAAGAAAGGTCTTAGGCTCAAACGGGGACTACAAGGGATAATTCACTTGGTGGGATACTCAAAGAAATTGGATAGCAAAGGGTTACACAAACAATGCATTGGTTTCATCTCGACGTACTAAATGTGGCTTTGATAGGAAGTCAAATGTTAGATTCTAGCAGGGAACACACTATACATGCACACACAAAAGAAATATGGAGTACATGTAATGTTGTACTCCCTCTTAAGCGGCTCAAAAATCTCATGGTTAATTTTGTGTGGTGTATGTTATTACTCCTATAAGGCGTATTTTGTTGAGGGCCTATTTGGTTCTAAGTGTATTAGTCAGTTCAAGTTATGCTAGGATGGGAGTCAAAATAGATCAATTAAGCTAAAAACACTTAAAGAGTTGAACTTATCAAATCACATCAAGACAAGACTATTTAAGGCAGGATTTACTCTATTATGCATGTTAATTGATGCATGATCATTCAAAAATGAAAATAAATAAACTAATAGGTGCAACTAGTTACCACATGACAATGTTGTATCAGTAAGTAGACCTATGCAAAGCTACGTAAATCATGCATGCAGAAAAGACAAAATGTAATTGCAACCAACATAGCATTACAATATGCACATGTCGTATTGTGACTCAATATGACAAATCACACTCAAAATGAAAAAATCAAAGGAAAACAGTCATCCTACCCCACACTTATAATTTACATTGTCCGCAATGTAAACAAAGACAAGACAATATAAATTAAAGGCATGGAAGAAGGACAGAAGTTTCCAGGATCATGGTGACAGGAGGAATGGAGGGGGCTCGATGCTGAAGCAACTAAATAAGGCTGCCACATTGTGCTCTATCTTATGAACAATGCACCACAAATATGTTTGCTCTCGACGTAAGGCAGCAACCTCAACAACCAGGTCTGTGGGTGGTACGTGTTTAGTACGCCGAGGGTCATCCTCCGGTTCGATCAATTGGAATTGACCACCTGCTATTGCTTTCACCAATTTCATCCTACAAAGAGAAGCAAAATCTAGTGGCTAGGTTGGTCGGCCCACTGTTAATTGGTTTTATCCAGTGGGATCAAAACTGCACAATTGGATGGCCATCTTTGCTATGAACTGACCTAAAATCAAAGGGTGGGAGTTGCGACTCACAATGTGTTTGATTTGGGTGGCATAAAAATATCCCAGGTTAACCTTATAATTATGTTCAGCAGACCAAAACAAAAATAATTCTAGTTGGGACAAAATATGAGAGTTGTGCAATTTGCCCGAAAAGTTATAGGCCAAAAACCTATGAAACAAGCGATATATTGGGTCGTGTAAAGTAGTGGCTTTGGAAGTGGATGCATTGTAGGGCTCAGTATCGGCAGACAAAACACCATAAGCTAAAATCTCATCGAACACATCTGGGTATTCTAAAAATGCATTAATATACTCAGGAAATTCAATGCTTATTTCGATTTCAAACCTTAGTGCAACATTGAAGTCGTCTAAGCTCATGATAAATGGTTGCTACAGTAGACGAAAACACACGGTATCAAGACAAGCAGTATCTTTACTGACATGATCTTTAAATTGAAAAGAGGCAAAAAATTCCCAAACAAGCATTAATTGCATTAATGCCATCCAATTCAAAGAACACTTGGAAACCAAAAGAATGAATGAGTCTTTGAAACTGGGATTCTAAACCAAAGGAGTGGAGAACAATAGGAGGAACATACATCACATCACAAATTGGTCACTTCATAACTGCCTGTAGCGCACGGATATCCTTCCGACTAGTGAAGCCAAGATTTTCACGCACTGTCTGTCCTCCTTGGATATTTTGTTACATTCGGGCTCCTCCTTGGGAGCGTGCGTGACGACAGCGTGGAATGACTTTCGTGGCGACATCGTCGGTGGCTTCGAGAGAGGGAGGCGCCTCAGTCTTGGGGTCCACCGTGGGTGTGGGGACAGTGGGTGTTGCAGGAATTTAGGTGATTTGCTGGTTAGAGCGACGAAGTCGTCTAGAACGGCGGGGAGTGATCAGAGATAAAGAAGGGGTGCCGAATGGGGTAAAGGAAGGTGTAATAGTGGTGGCGGAAGGGGTATGTGTGGCTGGGTTGATCATGGGTGCATGGGAACGACTTCTAGAAGCTTGACCCTTGGTGCGTGCCATGCTTGTGGGTGTGGAAGAGAGAGGAGTCGAAATAATGGGAGGTGGGGTGGGGAGAATGTCGGTGAAAAGGAGAGTGGGTGGGTGTTTATTTTAAAGATGCAATAAGTCAAAGGGTACCAAAAATATCTTAGGTTGTTGCCCTTATTTACAAAAATGCCATTGATGTCCCCCCTTTGATTGAAAGAATGTTAAACCCCACACTTGAACTTTTCACTGTGTGACAAAATTGGAACCTCATCTGCGCACCCCAACACACTTGTCCTATAGATTATATAAACACTACAAAACAGTGGGTAAACTTGAAGCCCCTTTTTATTTTTTTCAAAATCAAAATAAATCACTACAAAATGAATGAAATAACACATAAAATAAAAAATAACAATAAAAATAAAAATTGAGGCTTAAAATTAAAAATTCTTTGCACTGCCTCCAAAGTAGCGCCTTTGTTTAACGTCTTTGACTCGACGGGGCCATGCCTAGTAGTAGTCAGGTTTACTTATGTACTGTACCTCCAATAGGCGTGGCTCAATCCCTTCATAGAAGGGTTTCAATCTATGTCCATTGACTTTAAAATTTTTTGAAGTATCTATGCTTTGAATGTCAACGGCACCATTATCATAGACTTTTGCAACAACAAATGGACTAACCCACTTAGAACGCAACTTACCTCCAAAAAGTTTAAGAGTAGAGCCAAAGAGAAGTACCTTTTGACTGATTTTAAACCTCTTTTCAGTGATCTTTTTGTCATGAAATGCCTTAGTTTTGGCCTTTTAAAACATGGCATTCTCATAAGCGTTGTTGCAGATTTCCTCAAGCTCTTGGAGTTGAAGCTTACGTTGCTGCCCTGCCTCATTGTAACTTATGTTGCACATTTTCACTGCCCAAAACGCTCATTGTTCTATTTCCACGGGCAAGTGACATGTCTTGCCATAGACTAGTCGATAGGGTGACATGTCTAATGGTGTCTTATAGGCGGTTTGATATGCCCACAACGCATCATCAAGGGATGCACTCCAACCCTTGCATGAGGGGTTCACCGTTTTCTCCAAGATGCTCTTGATCTCCCTATTGGACAACTCCACTTGCCCATTTGTTTGTGGGTGATAAGTAGTTGACGCCCTATGAGTGACACCATACTTCTTGAACAATGCTTCCACAACCCAGCTGCAAAAATGGGTTCCACGATCACTAATGATAACTTTCGGTGTGCCAAACCTAACAAAAATATTAGCTTTCACAAAATCGACAACCACTTTGGCATCGTTAGTACGTGTGGCTTTCGCCTCAACCCATTTTGAAACATAATCAACAGCAAGTAAAATATATTGATTACCAAAAGACGAGGGAAATGGTACCATAAAATCAATGCCCCAAATTTAAAAAATTTCACAAAGTATCACGGGTGTTTATGACATCTCATTTTTTCGACCAATATTACCTGTAAATTGGCATCTATCTCAAGCTTTGCAAAAGGCATATGAATCTCTAAATAAATCGGGCCAGTAAAATCCATATTCGAGTACCTTTCTTGCTGTTCTTTGTGGTCCGAAGTGGCCACCACAAGATGACGAATGACAGAATTGGAGGACGGAAGAAATCTCTTCCTCGGGTACACATCGCCTTATGATTTGATCTGAGCATATCTTCCACAGATATGGGTAATCCCAGATGTAGTACTTGGCCTCACTCTTTAGTTTATGTCACTGTGCTCTCGTATAATCCTCTGGGAATCCGTGTTCTGTTAGAAAATTGACCAGGTCTGCAAACCACGGGTTACGACATGCTCCTGCAGTATCGACCCGAAATAACTGTTCATCCAAAAACTCACCCGAAACCACTTCTCTTGACTGGGAATATGTGTTTATCCGATTTAGATGGTCAGCTACAAGGTTCTCAGCTCCCTTCTTGTCTCTTATTTCAATGTTAAACTCTTGGAGCAACAATACCCATCGAATCAGCCTAGGCTTTGCATCCTTTTTGCTCATCAAATATTTCAAAGCCGCGTGATCTGAATACACAATCACTTTAGTTTGCATTAAATAGGGTCTGAATTTTTCCAAAGCAAATGCCACAGTGAAGAGCTCCTTTTCAGTGGTTGTGTAGTTCTTTTGAATTTCATCTAAGGTTCTTGATGCATAGTAAATTACATATGGATTGCATCCCACTCTTTGTCCAAGAACAGCTCCAACACTGTAATTACTTGCGTCACACATTATTGCGAATGGTAAATCCCAATCTGGAACCTTGATTATGGGTGCTGAAACCAACCTATCCTTCAATGTGTCAAATGCGCTACGACATGCATCACCAAACACAAATTCGACATCTTTATGTAGAAGACAACTCAAAGGGTGAGCTATCTTTACAAAATCTTTAATGAACCACTGATAGAAGCCTGCATGGCCAAGGAAAGAACGAACTTCCCGCACACTCACGGGGTAAGGTAAAGATCCAATATCATCTACTTTGGCCTTATCAACTTCAATCCCCTTAGACGAAACTACATGTCCTAGGATGATTCCTTGACTAACCATG
>JAOQML010000009.1:22140856-22171611 GCA_027568935.1 Erythroxylum urbanii
TACAACTTGGAGGCATGATCATGCATTAGCCAAAATTTCAATGTACACAGTCTGTGGTATTTTTAGCATAACTCATTGACTACTAAACCAAATTGGATGAACTTGGTATCATTGGAAACCTAAGACAAAGAGGAAAAACTTTCTAATAGGTAGTATTACCTAATTACCTCAACTTTCTGATGAGAATAATTGAGCAAAGTGGATCCGAAGGTGGATTGTGAAATAAATCTGGATTGAGGGATTAAGTATGATTTCACATGATCGATCATGTGATAAGATTTAGGATAAGAAACCCAGATTTTTTTTTTCACATGAACATGCATCGTACATATTCAGTATACATGAATGTGCATAATTGAATTCATAATTGTTCACAATAATGATATGTATTTGTATTAAATGTTTTAGAGGAAAACGTTGAGGCAATAAGCAATAAGGGAGATTTTAGTAAGTAATTTGGATGGTAAAATTTTGATGGGTACTGTGAAATTAAAACTATGTCTTTATGTCCATCGCTTAGTAATCTCATTTTATATACTATTTTTGAATTGATTACAAACATTCAGCTTCTTTTAATTTGTTTTATTTATTATTGAATTAAATTCGATATTGATGAATGTGTACTGAATTATGTACTAATTTCAAACATGAAGGTCCGAGTTATTAATTGATGAATGTGATATTGAAGTGCTACTTGCATAGGAATATAATTGACTACTTGCTTTGCATGAAATGCCTAAAATGACTTTGTTTTGTTTTAAAACTGTTGAGTCCTAGTTGTGGGTAAATAGGCATGCCTAGAAGGGTCTGCAGCTACTTCTATGACACTTCGGTGTCTTCTGTTATTGACACTTCGGTGTCTTCTGATATTGACACTTAGGTGTCAAGAGTTCGGTCCCTTCTCAGACACTTCGGTGTCGAGACTTCAGTCTCTTCCATATAAGTCCCATTACCTGCTTCTGTAAATGGATTTAGGAGTCTTATGATTTTGTACTCTGATATTAGTTTGATTTTGGCATAAGCTAAATTGTATTCTGTTTCTGAAGGGTTTATACCCCCTTGTGTTGACCAATTCTGTTATTTATAAAACTCTGTTTTGTTCTGAATTTCTATATCTATTATTGGCTTATAGTTTAGTTATTACTCACTAAGCTATATGCTTAGCACGGTAGATTTGCCCCATGTAGGTTCTGAAAGAGAGACGTAGGAACTGGGACAAGACAACCGCGATGGCCAAAGGAGTCTAATTTTTGTGTTGTTCATATGTATTTTGAGATTTGTTTTGGACTTGTATCTGATGTCTATAACTTATGAATTTTTATTTTGATAAATTGTAATAACCCTAGTTTAGACTGCTTTCTGAAATTTTGATATGTGATGTATGTTTGTTGAGATTCTGGTAATGCAAGTATAAAGTTTTTTGTATATTTCGAAATGCTTCATGTTCAGTGTGTTCTGTGTGTATGTGGCACTCGCAATATCCTCCCAGGGGGTATTTGGGTGTTACACTATTACAGAGGCTTATATAGCAAATGAATGCTTGACTTTTTGTTCATTATACTTAACTGATGTGGAGATAAGATTTAATAGACTAGAACGTAACTTTGATTTTTCATGACAATAATGGGTTGTCTATTTCTCCCAAAAAGTTAGGGCACTTGGTGTGGGTAAATATGTGGAGTTAACTAAAGATGAACTTGAAATCGCCCATTGGTATATTTTGAACAATTGTAAGAAAGTTAATACATACATGAAGTACGTGTATTCCTTTCCATTCAAACAATCATATTACAATTTTCTTCATTCACTCTGAGATCTTACTATCATTGTCTTTTTTAAACAGAGAGCACAAAGATACAATTCGCAACAAAGGGATTAATACTGTTGAAGAAAGATATAGGCAGAAGTTTGTATCATGGTTTAGAAATCGAGTAAGTTTTGTATTGATTACATATTATGAAAATATGAGAATATGTCTCATCCTTATATTTATTTTCAATTTGTCGTACAGATAGTATGGTTACATAACCGTAATGTCCAAGAAGCAACAACAACATTATATAGTTTGACATGTGGGCCTCATATTTGTGGGAAGAAATACACAGGTTGTATAATTACTAGGGTGAGATTTCACATACAAGATCTAGATAGTAAATTTAGATGTAAAAGTAGTAGGGTTGTCGTTAAAGGATGTCATAACGATGAAATCATTGACTTCTACGGTGTCATCTCTAAAATAATAGAGTCACACTAGATCAAGGATAAGAAGGTTGTTCTACTTAAATGCAAATGGTTTGATCTAACTGACATGAAAGTGAACGGGCATATTACTAACATAAATGTTAGTAAGACATGGTATGATAACGATCATTTTATGCTTACAAGTCAAGTCAAAAATGTTTTCTATATCAACAATACTATATTGGGTAATAATTGGAAGGTTGTTCAAAAGTTTCAACAAAGGAATGTTTTTTATTTTTATGAAAGGGATATTGGTCAATTAAATGAGGATGCAGATGAAGTCTATCAAGATATTGGATTGGAGTTCAATGACAAAGGTATTCCAGTAGAAGATGCAGATATATCATCATTCCATAAAAGAGATGTCGAGCCCAACATAGTTCAACTAGATGAAGTCCAAGCCCATCTTATCTTACAATCAGAAGAAGACTATACTCAGAATGACTTAAATGACAATAACGATACTTTGCTCGAATATATTGCTGATGAAGAATCCAACATAATATACTTAATAATGATGATTTTAAAAATCTTGATCATGATGATTGAATGTAAATAAATTGTTTATGTTGTTTGAAATGTTATGTTCATAATTGCCTTATGCTGTTGATGTTTTACTTATGTTAATTTATGATGACTAGATGCATATTTTTAATGTTTCAGTTATGTTTTTGCGGAATGTTATGTCGAATGTTTAGTATTTGACTACTGATCCTTTTATATTCATATGGAAAATTGATGTTTGAGTTAAGAATATAAGTTATATTCATATTTCGTTTTACACAGGTTCAATATTGATAAGTCAAATTACTTATATATGATTTTGGGATGAATTGGAACTAATTTGACTTATCTCTATGTGAATTTTGAGCTTTATTTAGTTAGTTCTCACACATTTCAACTTTATTGCTTAATAGGTGCAAATGGATAGATTTTGGGGCAAGAGGCATAATTTTCACTGTGGATGTTGGATTAAGGACATTCAAGTATACTTTCGAAGAGGACTCCAAGTTTTACAACTTCTATGATGACCCCGATGAGAGATGTTACCGTCTAAAGGGTCAAAATAGCACATTTCTGTAGACGCCCAGTTTATGTTCGTCCAACGGAAATAATGTCCCTCTAAACGGACATGAGCAGAGATGGAAAGCTGAAAAACTCAAACAAGTCCACCTAATAGACATGAAGTCCTCCTAACGGACTTTTGCTAGCCAAATTTGCCCCGGAAGATAGAAAATGTCTGCCCAACAGACATAAGGTCTACGTAACAGACATTTGCTGGCCACATTTGCTTCGGAAGATAGAAAATGTCTGCTCAACGGACTTAAGGTCAGCCTAAAAGACTTTGGCAGTACCTTTACGATCTTTATTCCGTTATTTGGAAAAAATTAGGTTTCCTTAAGCCCAAGACACTATAAATACTCATTTTTAAGACCAAAAGAGGGGGTTCTGCATTGAAAACAAGGCTACATAAAAGAAGGCACCCAAAAGAAGCAAAGAAGAAGATGAAGGAGGATTTAATCAAGCATTGGAAGCAATCTTGTTTTGTGTTCTCTCAATCATCTCTCTACTCTTGCTTAGATGTTGATTATCTTTATTTGTTTGGATTCTTTTATCATGTTCTTGAACTAAACCCCATTTAGGGTTAGGGATGTAGCCTACTTTGGGGGATTGATTTATATTTTATGGATTGATTGGTGTTAAATGAAAGTTCTTAGGTTATGTTTATCTTTCTTGAACTTCATTGTGTCTTAGGAATTATATGATGAACTAAGAGGTGGAGTATGATTTGTGCAATAGGAAGATAAACACATTAGATTTAGAGATAGAGATATCCTGAACTAATGTGATAACTTATGGTTGCTTGTTCTTAATGAATTTGACTAGTTAGGTTTCGCATTGAGAGATGATAATCAACTAGTTAGGTATTCTTATATGTCTTGAGAGAGAATATAAGTAAATTTGTGCAATTGTTATTATAACCTATCATTTAATCAAATCCATAATTTATTAATCAATCTTTTAAATTGGTGAACCCCAAAGCCCTAAGTCTAAATCATTATATTTCCCTTGTTTGTTTGTTTATAGTCTTTACAATTTATTGTCTGCTCTAATCCAATCATCTTTTAAGTCTCTTATCATTTTAGTTCAAGTAATTAGGATTAATTAAGTAGTGAGTATCTTAGTCTTTGTAGGAGACAACCTTGGCATACTTGATGTGTAAGTACTAGGAACGATTCTGTGCACTTACAGATTTTATCGACTAAGTTTTTGGAGTCGTTATCGGGGACTAATTTATATTTGCTACTATTAATTCTAGTTATTTTTTATTTTAACCTTAAGTTTTCTTCCATTGATTACTTTTAAACCTTTCTCCCTTTGTTTTAGTTCAGGAGCTGCATGTACTTAAGGCATTCAAGAAATTTGAACAACGATCATCTAATTGAGTTAAATCCTGAAATTGAACGCAATTATAGAAGGAACAATGCCCAAAGAAAAAGTGAGATGGCAAATAATAATCAATCCAATTTTGCATGGGGGATAAGATACGGGGAATGATCAATTTAATGAAGGAAATCAGGCTGAACCGGTGGTTGTTAATCCTACGGTAGGGAGAATTAGAGATTATCATATGCCATTTATTGCTGGCAATCATTCTTACATTCGATTGAGTATGGCAGTAAGGAATTATGAGCTGAAGCAGATTCATCTATCTATGTTGCCATAATTTGATAGAATGCCGAGTGAAGATGCTCTAGTATTTATGAGAGATTTCTATACTATAGTTCAGACTCTTCCATTGTATAGATTGTTCGAAGATGAGTTAAGGCTAAGGTGTTTTCCCTATTGCATGAAAGGATTAACAAGAAACTGGTTGTTGAGCTTAGAGGTAGATTCTATTGATACTTAGGACAAAGTAATGGAGACTTTTATAATGAAGTGGTATCTAGCCCACAAAACTCTTGAACTAAGGAAGATGATACATTGGTTCTTGCAGAAAGAAGGAGAAAATTTTCATAAAGCATAGGAGCGATTTAATGATCTCCTTAACCAGTATGCTCATCATGGATTTGATACGTACTCTTTGACTCAATTTTTCTACTATGGTCTCATTGATCACAATCAAACTTTGGTAGATTTAAACGCTGGTGGGAAAATTAGTAACTTGAGTTCCCAAAAATTATGGAATATTTTTTAAAAATTTGCGAAGAATTCACATTGTAAGGTGACTAGAAGCAAGGCTGCTACCCTTAAAGGGTAAAGAAGAAGCATGAAGATTCCAAATTTCAAAAATTCCTTTACCTTTTCAAGAAGATCCAAATCAACATCCCTTTTGCTGAAGCACTTGCTGAGATGCCTGCTTACACCAAGTTCTTAAAGGAAATCATCTCCAACAAAAAGACGTTAGATAATTTTGCTATGATAGCCTTAATTGAGGAGTTTAGTTCTATTTTACAAAATAAACAACCCCTAAGTTAAAGGATCTAGGGAGTTTCACCATTCCTTGTCATTTTGGTACTTTTAATGTTTTTCAATGCTTATGTGACCTAGGTGCAAGTATTAATCTTATTCCTTTGTCTCTTTATAATAGGCTTGGTATTGATGAACTCAAACCCACTACAATTTCATTGCAACTTGCTGATAGAACAAATCGATACCCTACTGGTATAGTTGAGGACTTACTAGTAAAAACTGGTAAGCTTATCATTCCAGCTGACTTTATTATGCTTAAGATGGATTTTGATATGCAGGTTCCTATAATATTAGGAATACCATTCTTAGCCACTAGTGGAGTATTAATTGATGTTCCGGATGGTAAGCTGACCTTGAGAGTTGGTGATAAAGAAGAGGTGTTTAACATTTTTAAAGTTTTAAAGGGAACCTTTTTCTATGAAGTCACCCATAAGATAAATGTAATTGATTCTCTTACACTTGAATCTATTCCTAAATTAATGTATGATGATGCTTTAGAGACATGCCTAGCTTTATGAATAGATGAGAATGAATTGGATGATGAGTTAGTGGACTATACATATAGATTACAAGGTAATGGTTTCAAGTATAGACCTCAAATTAAAGAATTGGGCCCTCTTAAACCTAAATTGTTACCTTTTATATTAAGCCCATCGAAACCTGAATTAAAATAGCTTCCAATTCATTTGAGGTATGCGTTCTTAGGAGAATCAAATGCATATCCGATTATTATTTCTACTTCTTTGAATTCCTCTCAAGAAGAGAAGTTATTAAGGGTATTACGTGAACATAAACTAACTATTGCATAGAATATTGCTGACATAAAGGATATTAGCCCTTCTATTTGTGTTCAAAGGATTTTAATGGAGAAAAACCACAAACCTAGTGTGGAAAATTAGAGGAGACTCAATCCTAACATGAAGGAAGTTGTGCAGTCTGAGGTACTTAAGTTACTTGATGCAGGAATTATCTATCATATTTCTGATAGCTCTTGGATAAGTCCTGTGCATTGGTACCAAGGAAAGGTGGCATGACCATCATCTCTAGTGATAGTAATGAGTTAATTTCCATTAAGGTTGTGACAGGGTGGAGAGTTTGTATAGATTACAAGAAATTTAATATAGCAATTAGAAAAGATCACTTCCCTCTCCCTTTTATCGATCAAATGTTGGAAAGATTAGTGGGGCATGATTATTACTGCTTTTTAGATGGTTATTCAGGGTATAACCAAATTCCCATAGCCCCAGAGGATTAGGAGAAGACCAACTTCACTTGCCCCTATGGTGCATTTGCGTATTGTAGGATGCCCTTTGGTTTGTGCAATGCTCTTACCACTTTCTAATGTTGTATAAGTCCATATTCTCCGACATGGTGGAGAATATAATAGAGGTATTTATGGATGACTTTTCTATTTTTGGTTCTTCTTTTGATGCATGGTTGTTCAATCTAGAACAGGTTCTACAGAGATGTGAAGAAACTAATCTTATGCTAAATTAGGAAAAGTGTCATTTTATGGTACAAGAAGGACTAGTCTTAGGCCACAAATTTTCAAATAATGGAATAGAGGTGGATCTAGCAAAAATCGAAGTCATCAATAAATAACCACCCCCCAATTCGATTAGAGCAATAAGGAGTTTTCTTAGGCATGCAAGGTTCTATCGTAGTTTTATTAAAGATTTTTCCAAGATTTCTAAACCCCTTGTGTGCTTTGTTACAAAAGGAAGTCCCTTTTGAATTTACTGATGAATGTCTTGATGCTTTCAATAGGTTGGAAAAGGAACTTACCTCAGCCCCTATAATGGCCGCACTGAATTGGAATCTCCCTTTTGAGCTGATGTGTGATGCTAGTGATTATGCACTTGGGGCTGTCTTAGGACAAAAATAGGATAAGAAATTACATGTTATTTATTATGCTAGCAAAGTTTTTAATGATGCTCAAATTAATTATGCTATTACAGAGAAAGAATTGTTAACAATAGTTTTTGCATTTGATAAATTTAGATCTTATCTTGTTGGGTCCAAAGTCATTGTTTACACTGACCATTCTACCTTGAAATATTTGCTTACAAAAAAAGAATTCAAACTAAGGTTGATCAGAAGGATTTTACTCCTGCAAGAATTTGATTTGGAAATTAGAGACAAGATCCCCCGAAAATTCGGTAGCTAATCATCTTTCATGACTTGAGCAAGGTGACAGGATGGGAGTTGAACCGATTAATAATGCCTTTCTTGATGAGAATCTCTGGTCTATTAAGGAAAATGTTTGTTGGTTTGCTAATCATGTTAATTTTCTGGTGTCCAACATTATTCCTAGTGATTGTTCATACCATAAGAGAAGGAAATTCTTATATGAGGTGAGGAATTACTTTTGCGAAGACCCATTGCTCTTTAGAAGGTGTACTGATGGAATAATTAGAAGATGTATACCTGATGAGGAGATGTGGCCAGTACTGTATCATTGCCATGCTTCTCCTTATAGCGGACACCATGGTCCTAACAAAACGGGAGTAAAGGTTTTACAATCCGGCTTTTATTAGCCTACTCTTTTTAAGGATGCTAAAACTTTTGTTATGACTTGTGATAGGTGTCAAAGAACAGGGAACATCAGTAGGAAACAAGAGATGCCTCAATCAAGGATTTTAGAGGTTGAATTCTTTGATGTATGGGGTTTGGACTTTATGGGACCATTTTCAACATCCTTTGGTAATGAATACATCCTTGTGGCGGTTGATTATGTATCCAAATGGGTGGGAGCCATAACTTTGTCAAACAACACTAGAGCTAGTGTTGTCAAATTCGTCAAGAAGTACATATTTTCAAGATTTGGTGTTCCGAAAGCTATAATCAGTGACAATAGGGTACACTTTCATAATCATCAATTTAAATCTATTTTGGTAAAATATGAGTGCCATTTGAAGTTTGGAACTACCTACCACTCTCAAATCAGTGGCCAAGTTGGGGTGTCTAATAGGGAAATCAAGCAAAATTTAGAGAAAAGTGTTAATACCTCAAGAAAGGATTGGGCATTGAAACTTGATGACACTATTTGAGCATACATGACAGTATACAAGACTCCCTTGGGCATGTCTCCATATAGGTTATTCTTTGGGAATTCTTGTCATCTACCGGTTGAAATTGAGCTCAAGGCATTATGGGCAATCCGGAAGTTGAACTATGATCTCAAAGAGGCTGGACAGAGGAGACTGATGGAGTTGAATGAACTAGATGAATTCCGACTAGATGCTTTTAGGAATGCTCGAATATACAAGGAGAGAACCAAGGCTTTCCATGACAAACATATTCTTTGGCGAGAATTTAAACTTGGTCAAAAAGTTTTGCTATTTAACTCTCATTTAAAATTGTTTCTAGGGAAATTACGATCAAGATGGTCTAGACCTTTCGTGGTAACCAAGGTATAGCCACATAGAGCCATGGAGATTGGAGGCAATGAACAAAAGCCCTTTATGGTCAATGGGCAACGACTCAGGCACTATTTTGAGGGAGAAATGGTTGGATATATTTCCACCATCACATTCCAAAATTAACGTAATAATGTCCTAGTCCAGTTGAGGACATTAAATTTAGCGCTTATTGGGAGGTAACCTAACATTTCTAACTCTTTTGGTTATTTTATTAATTTCATTTTTTTCATATCTTCTTATTCTAGTTTACTGTGTGTTGCATAGGGTTAGTGTTTATGAGACATCCCAATGACACCTCCTATTAGCATGAGGAATAGTGTGATCATAAATCATCGATCCTAGAGGTAAGACCCATGTTAAGTGTGGGGGAGGTAAGTTGCAATGTCTCTTTGTCTCATTTCGTTTAATATTTTTACTATTTTCACTCATATATCATGCATATAGTCCTATGGTATCATTGAGTAATTAGAAGGGGAAAAATAGGAGTGAACTACGTGAGACAGCTAGAGCTTCACAGAGAAAGTCCATTCAACAAACATTAAGTATGTCCAACGAACTCAGCAATCTCACCGCAACTAAGGAAACCAAAGAATGTCCGTTTAGTAGACATTAAGTCCTCTTAACAGACTAATCAACCTTACAGCAGAACAGGAAACTAGAGAATGTCTGTTTAGCAGACATTAAGTCCACTTAACGAACATTAAGTCCTCTTAACGGACATTACCCGCACTCACATTTAAAACACATTTTCCCTATTCTTTCCTGCATTCTCTCCACCCTCCCCTGCATTCTCCCCCTCGCTTTCTTCTTCCAAATTTCATGCCCTTTGCATTCCTACCCAAATTTCCATATTCTTTTCTTTTCTTTTCTTTTCTTCTTCTCTTCCCTTCGATAACCCCATCCCACAACATTCCAACCTACCCAAAACCTAGTCTCCTCAATCGTTCATTTTTTTCTCTGTTCTACCAAGATATTGCCATCATAACTCATGTTCATTGATTTTGGGGGTCCTTTAAGGTTTCGAGCTTATTATACATGATCTCTACTTCGATTTGGCATGGGTAAGTCTTCTTTCACAACTATGGGTAAAATCGTGGAAAAAATTTTTGATTGATGCTTAAAATCCCTACAATTGTTGGTTGATTGAGACTATTATGTTGAGATTGAGATTGTTATTGACATTAAGATTGTTGAGATTGTTGGTTGTTTGTTACGATTGGGTTTGTGTTGAGATTGTTGGTTTGCGTTGTTGCGATTGAGCTTGTGTTGAGATTATTGGCTTGTGATTGAAATTGAAATTGCTGGTTTGTGGTTGAGATTGCTAAATGGTTGTTGAGATTAAGCTCTGTTTTGTTAAGATTACAATTGGTTGTGTGGCTATCATTCAATGTCACGAATTAAGCAAATTGTGAGGAAGAGTACTGCCTCTGGCCAATCTTCTAAAGCGCTAGGGGTAAAAATATTGTCACAGAAGCAGAGGAACCTGATTTTGATCAAGCTATGTTCATCAGTGAGCAATGTGTAGTTTGGTTCAACAAGAAAAAGAATGACAAATTTGTGATTGAAGTCTCAGTTAAAGAGGGTATTGATGAAGCATACAATGTGAGGGCAAACTTAGAAAATTTTCATTGGGGCAAACTGTTGGACCTCAAAGGTGCATACTACCCAACCGCAGTGAAACAATTTTATGCCAACCTCAGTGAGGTAGCCGATAAATAACCTCTAGTGCTCACTTCTCGCGTCAATGGGAAAGCAATGGTCATAACAGAAGATTTAATTAATGGACATTTTGAGCTACTAATGGGAGGCCGTGTTCTAGCTTTTGATAAACGTGCGAGATGTACAATTGATAGTCAATGGGATAAATCTGAAGCTATGTCTCGACTTAAGATTAGAACCGCTATGCGATTCACAAACCAGCGCACCTTTATACATTGTAATTCCCTTCATATTGGACCTAGATTGGTGGCATTCCTGCTTACTCATAATGTAATGCCTAAAGCTAGTGATTCAGGGTACCTTTGTAATGAAGTCTTGTACATTTTAGACAAGATGTTTTTCCCAGATGACCAATTCCAGGGCATTGCTATTGCCCAAATGATAATGACTTCTATGTGGCAAGTGGTACATCACAAGGCTGAGACGAAGAGGTTTGTGTTTCCAGTGTTATTGAGCCAGCTATTTAGGCGTCTCAAAGTCCTGAAGAGAGATGAAGAGTTGACCTATACTACTGATATGGATGTGATCAATGCTAATAAAATGAGGGAATTTAACTATAGAGAAGATGTTCCTAACAGGTGGGTCAATCCGCATCGAGAGAGGAACAATCCGCATGCGCCTGCTGCACAACAATCTAAAGCTAATCCATTTCTAGGGGACAATCAGGTTCTGGCTCAGTTGCAAGAAGTCCGGACAGAGGTTAGAGATCTTCGAACTAAAGTGGGAAATCTCGCGGCTTCACAAACTAGGATTGAAGATATGTTGATGGCTTTCTTAGAGCAACAACCACCTCCTTCTGGATAATGATACCATAGGATCATAAGACTGCATTTGCATTTTAAATTTCATGCATTTAGATTCACACTTTATTTTAATCTCACCTTATGTTTTATTTTGTTTTTTTATTTGGAAAATTGTAAGGATAACTTCAATGCTATTTTGTTCTATCTCCATAATTTTGTCATGTATAGCTTAATGGGAGATAGGAATACAAGGTTTGGAATTTGGTTCCTTGGCAATGCAATTTGTTATTTCAGGGGGTTTCTTTACCCTTACTCCTTATTCTGTTCTTTGCATTTTTTTTTATCTTACCCAACATTGAGGACAATGTTGATTCTACGTAGGGAGGGGGGATAAATTGATGGTTTTGCATGTATTATTTTGCATTGAATTATTTTACAATTTCCATTAAAAAATATTAACCTTTGTTTTGTGTAGTTTTGCATTAACTAATTTTGCATATCTTGATCAAGCATGTTTGCATACTTATACATCTTTTACATTCTAATTGTCATTATAATCTAATTTAATGAGTTAATTGTATTATGGGTAAGATATTCTTTAAATCTTTGATTTTAAATAAGATACATAATATTGTTAAATTGATAACATACCTTGTCATAATTGGATGTTATAATGTTAAATTGATTGAATGAACATGCTATTGAATAAGTAAACATCATCAAGTGAGTTATTTTGTGCCTAAAGAATTGTACCCAATCTTATTTTTCTTGTGAGTGATATAATTTTCTCTTCCATGTATGTTTACTTCTAGAACTTGCATTGCATCTTTTCGATGTTACATAATCATACTATGGTATGTTCATGAAAGTGATAAAAGACACTAGGATTGAACTTGAGCCAAATAGCTAACCCATTTTATATATCAATCCCCTAGTGAACCCTTTGTGCCTATTGATTGTATTTGAGTCTTTTTCTTTGTAAACCTATTCCAAAGAGCCTTGAACCAAGAAAAACAAATTTACCCTTGTTCGATAGTTATTAGAGCTATAAATGTTGTACATTCAATATTCTTATTGATAGGTATACAAAGGAAGAAATGTGAGGGTGTTTTCTATAGAAATTGAAGGAGCATGCTGAAAAAAATTAAAATAAAAACAAAAATAAAAAAAGTGATGAAGTGAAAAAAAGAAAAGAAAAAAGAAAAACTGGCATCTAAATGGTGTTTTTGAAAAGTTGGGCATGTTCACTTCAGATACCAAGGTGAAAAAATGATGGAATTGTGATAATAGAGTTGGTGGAGTTTCCTAAGTATTATGGTTGTTGGGCAATTTCTCAATAAAATTTGCCGATGATGATTGTCATATTTGTAGTTTCTGCTCTACTAATTATTGGATGTTTGAATTCCTATCCTTTCTTTCTTAGCCTACTTTACCCCTTTTCCCCATTACAACCAAAGGAATAAAGACCTTTTTAGTTCATGTATATGTCATAGATGGGAGTAGTGAACAAGTAGATAAGATGGAAGCTTATGGTAAGAGACATGCATTGGAAGATGATTGAGAGTCACCCTGAAACACTTATGTGTAAAAATGAATGCTTTATGAGAGACTTCATTCTTGGTATGTGATTTTGATTAATTGAAGCATTATGATGTCTTATTGTTGCTTAGTTTGTGATCTAATTTATAAAGTATTATGTGGCCTTATATCTCTATTTCAATTCTTACTTATAATGCTTTCAACTTATTGGATTGGTTTGTGATGATGATTAGGTGTGGAATGATGAAAAGAAAATGTTTATGGGTATTGTTCATTTTAAGCAAACCCTCAGGAGACTATAACTCCTCCGTTATGGACGTATAGTGGTTTAAAGGCTTATGGCATATGCTAAATGCCATCGTACACCTACGAAAGTGGAATCAATAACTTGTTTGCGAATTTAATAGTTAGTTTTCTTTTGTTTTTGCTTCGGGACAACCAATAGTTTAAATGTAGGATAATTTGATAAATCAAATTATTTATATATAATTTTAGGATGAATTAAAACTATTTTGACTTATCTCTATGTGAATTTTGAGCTTTATTTGGTTAATTCTCACACATTTCAACTTTATTGCTTAATAGGTGCAAATTGATAGATTTTGGGGCAAGAGGCATAACTTTCACTATGGATGTCAGATTAAGGCCATTCAAGTAGCTTTCGAAGAGGACTCTGAGTTCTACAACATCCATGAAGACCCCGAGGAGAGATGTTGCCATCTAAAGGGTCAAAATTGCACATTTCTATAGATGCCCAGTGTATGTCCGCCCAACGAACATAATGTCCCTCCAAACAGACATGAGTGGAGATGAAAAGCTGGAAAATCCGAGAAAGTCTGCCTAACGGACTTTTGCTGGCCAAATTTGCCCTGGAAGATAGAAAATATCACCCAACAGACATTTGTTGGTCAAATTTGATCCGGAAGACAAAAAATGTCCACCCAACGAACTTAAGGTCCACCTAATAGACTTTGGCAGCATTGTTACGATCTTTATTCCCCTGTTTGGAAAAATTTAGGTTTCTTTAAGCTCAAGACACTATGCTCATTTTTAAGACCAAAAGAGGGGGTTCTGCATTGAAAACGAGGCTGTACAAAAGAAGGCACCCAAAAGAGGCGAAGAAGATGAAGGAGGATTGAATCAAGCATTGGAAGCAATCTTGTTTTGTGTTCTCTCAATCTTCTCTCTCCTCTTTCTTAGATGTTGATTATCTTTATTTGTTTGGATTCATTTATCATGTTCTTAAACTAAACCCCATTTAGGGTTAGTGATATAGCCTACTTTGGGGGATTGATTTATATTTTATGGATTGATTGGTGTTGAATGAAAGTTCTTGGGTTATGTTTATCTTTCTTGAACTTCATTGTGTCTTAGGAATTGTATGATGAACTAAGGGGTGAACTATGATTTGTGCACTAGGAAGATAAACACATTAGATTTAGAGATAGAGATATCCTGAACTAGTTTGACAACTTATGGTTGCTTGTTCTTAATGAATTTGACTAGTTAGGTTTCGCATTGAGAGATGTTAATCAACTAGTTAGGTATTCTTATATGTCTTAAAAGAGAATCAAAGTAAATTTGTGCAAGTGTTAATATAACCTATCATTCAATCAAATCCATAATTTATTAAACAATCTCTTAAATTGGTGAACCTTAAAGCCCTAAGTCTAAATCATCAAATTTCCTTTGTTTGTTTGTTTACAGTCTTTACAATTTATTTTCTGCTCTAATCCAATCATCTTTTAAGTTTCTTGTCATTTTAGTTCAAGTAATTAGGATTAATTAAGTAGTGAGTATCTTAGTCCTTGTAGGAGACGACCTTGGAATACTTGATGTGTAAGTGCTAGGAATGATTCTGTGCGCTTACAGATTTTGTCGACTAAATATAATAGCACCTGGTAGAAACAGGGGAAAGAGGGTGGCAACGACCGAAGAAGTTCCTCCCACACAACAACCAACTCAATCCGACCCTATCGTTTAACAACCAACAATTGCATCCTCGAATGAAGACAGTCAGCAATAAACTTTACCAACATCGTCTGTTATTAATGAGGGATCTTCAGGTCTATTATTGTTAACTAAACATATTTACATTAATGATAAAATTACTCACTACATGTTTAGTGTGTTTTTCTTATTATGATTTTTTTGTTTTTAGGTTTTAACACTGGCATTAGAAAACGAGGTAGAGATATCACAAAAGGAGCTAAGTTACATCAGATGAATGTTGCAATGAACAACAAGTTGTCTATGACTAATGACCCCACGCAATGTCGGCCTCTAGATAAGATCCAATATGTAAAATTGTCCAGTGAGTTAGGCATCGTTGTGAAGAATGAATTGCCTTGCCTTCAGCATGTCAGGCAGTTGAAAGAAGACAACTTGCTCCCAAATGCTTCGGACAAAGTTTTAGTAATATTTCAATTCATTTAATTATATGTATTACAATTTTACTTAACAAAAACAATAACCTAACTTATATGCGTTCTTTAGATATGAAGCTCAATATCGTTGATATCAACAAGCTTGAGGTTTCAAGCTGTGTTAGTTCACTGTTGAAACAAATGGTGAAGGATCATCGATATAGACTTCATAAATATTACTAGTCTTTCCCTTCCGAAGAAGAGGCAAGGAGACATGTTCCGGAACAACTGACTCTAGGAAATTGGAGTGAAATGTGTGATTATTGGGCCTCATCAAAGATTCAAGTTTGTTTTTTTCTCTTCATATTTCCTTCCTTTATTTTTGTTTCTACATTTCATGACTGCTTTTAATTTAGGAAAAGTGTGAGAAAGCCAAGGTGAACAGAGCAAAAAAGAAGACCCCTCATAATACCGACTCCAAATCATTTGTTGTCGTCTAATAAGAATTTATAAGTGTAACGTTTTCAACTTATTATTCTATTTCTTAATACAATAAATTCTATTTTCTTCTAATTTTTTAAATTCATATAATAGAGTCAAACACAACTCTAAGGACAAGAGTGCTATAGGATGACACTTTATAAGCTAACTCACTACAAGGAAGGTCAAGGCTAGACGTCTGAAGAGGCACAAAGTAATTATGTAAGTACAAACAAATTAATATTACAATTTATTTTTCTATGTAATACTAAGTAATAGTTTTTTAGTTAACTAAATCTTGTACTTTAAATTGTAGGACAAGATATAGGAGTTGTTGCAGACATCATTGTCTGAGGGGAATCAGCCCAATGTCGATGACATTTGCAACAATGTCCTTGGTACAAGATCGGGCTATATCAAAGGTCTTGGATATGGCCCTAAGCTTATTGGTGCTTCTTCTTCACGATCGGCATATGTCACGATGCTTCAAGAGGAGAACCAGACACTAAAGACTAAGTTACAATGTACAGAAGATAAGTTAGATCACAATGTAAAAGAAGTGAACAAGCTTCAAAAGATGGTTAAACAATTACTAGGCTCAAACTATGTCAATGGTAGTGACGACGATGAGGACTCTTAGTTTGTATATGATATGTAAATATTTTTTTATATAAAATGCATTCCATTATTAATTTTTATTTTATTTCAATTTATTAATGTAAGTAATTTATATTTCAAACTGTCTAAAACTTGTAATAAATTAAAATAAATTTGTTTTTAACAATTATAATTAAATTTAAATTTAAAATAAAATTTTTGTCAATAAAAATATTAGCTACCAAAACAAAATTGTCACCAAAAGTCATTACCTACGTTTATAAAAACGTCTCTAAAAACATTTCCTTACAACGAGAAATTAGTAGCTAAAACTATTCTACTACAAAAACAAAATCGTCACTAAAAATATTAGCTACCAAAAAAATCGTCACAAAATATTGTTACTTACATTTATAAGAACGTCGCTAAAAACATTTAACTACAACAAACTATTAGTAGGTAAAACTATTCTGCTATAAAAATAAATCATCACTAAAAATAATTACCTACGACTATGGTTTAGTAGGTTAAAAATTTTATCTACGAAACATATATGTTGCAAAAGCGTATGTACATTGTTCCTCGTTTTCTTTGGTTAAATGTTTTATTGATGAAATTATTATGTACCCAAATCCTTTTTGCGACAATTTCAAGAAAACATCGTGGATATTGTTTTGCTACTGAGACTCAGCGACCATTAGGGAGACAATTATTTTTCATCGTAAATTAATATTTGTATTGATGTTTTAATCTTTAGCAATGTTTAGTTTCATCGCTAATAAGCTTATCTGTTGTAGTGTCCTTTGCGTGTTTTCAGCAACCAAAAGTAAGAATCTATGTTTTGAATGCATGTGTCTATTTCATCTTACTTCCTTTAACCATTTTTCCACTCTTGCTAGGCCTATAATTCATCTTGGAGAACTCGTACGAGCACTACATGAAGATTCAAGTTCAATCTAGGTAAGAGTTATAGTCAAATCTTTTCCTTAGTTAGGCATGATCAATTTTCCAGCTTATTAAATGTCCCTTTACACTCATTATGATTGTTTGAATCATTACATCTTTATAACGTTCTTTATACCGGAACTTCCTCCAGTTCCTCTCTTTCCTCAACGCTTGGGAGGTTATGGCAAGAATCAACACCTTCTGCTTCAAGAGTGAAATGGCAACTTGTGCTTCAATTAGGATAGTAACTATCTCCATTAGGGAATTTGATAGCCTAAATCAATAGAAAAATTATGTAGTTAAACTCCAGATTGAGTTAGAAAAAGAACATATGGTCCCTTATTTCTAAATTGTTCTTTACGTAAACATCAAATCTCATCCAAATTTATCATCTAATGAAGTCTATACATAGTAGCAACTATGTTCTTAACCACTAACCATAAAAGGAAAGATGTACCTGGTCTTAGGAAGTTATTTCAGATTACTCTAAACCAGGCACATCTTGATCTAAACTATATACCCATTTCCTATAGGCTTTACTAGAAAATCTCTTAGTAAGCAATCTATGCCAAAGACAATTGTCTCAAGAATTAGGTTCAGGAGAGTAAGAAACCATCTCATCTAAAGAGAATGTTTGCCTTAAATCACTCTCTAAAATTTTTAAATCAAAAAGATAGTATTTGCTACCCTTATAGAGATGATACCCAACCCTCCTTTCTCCTTAGGTTCACACAAATTTGCCCGTTTAACTTTAGGAAGACCTAAATTTCCATTTGCTTTACCCTATAGAAAATCCCTCATCATTTTCTCAACATATTTCACTAAGTTTTTAGAAATATGAAAGTAGGTGCCTTGATATAAGTTAAGGGAGCATAAGACAAATTTAATTAACTGAACTCTACCTCCAAAAGAAAGAAATTTACTTGTCCATTTGTTGATTCTCCTTTGAATTCTTTCAATGAGTGGTAGGCATTCATTGAAGGGTAGTCTTCTAGTAGTTATCGGTAGAACCAAATATTATAAAGCATTAATGTCCTTTTCTTTCTTCTTAGGGAGGAAATAATGTCCTGCATAGACTTCTTAGTTATCGAGGAGACAAAATGACTTTTATTAAGATTCACATTGAGACATGATATCTTAGAAAACCTATTGAGATTATCAGTCAATAGCTTAACAGATTCAGGATGAGCTTTAGAGAAGAGAACTAGACATCTGCTAAACATAGATAGGTAAGAGAAACTCTTCTGCATTTAGAATGGAACTTTGATAAGATATTGTCTTGACATATTATTTGATATTATCTCCTTTTTTTAGATTTATTTTGGTGCTTAATATGGAATTAATGTTTGTTTTGTTTGAGGAGATGAAAAGTGGAGATTGCATTGAAATGGGATTCTATTGATGATAATGACAAATTTTGGATAATGTGAAGAGATTGATGCAGTAGATAAGGCTGAACACTTGAAGAGTTAGAATTTGACTGGAAGACTTCTCCTTATCCTTATCATATAGGAGCTTGATTTTGAATTCATTTTAGATAGACATCTTTCCAAGTTAGAGTTATATTAGGATTATATTAGAAAATTTTATAGAAAGGACGTTTCTCACAATAGAAAAAGGTTCCCTCTTTTTACGTTTTTTGCAATTCTTAGTCTTTCTTCTATTTTTGTTATTGGAGCAAAATCCATGTGTGGCTAAACTCATCGTTCTAATTCAAGGGGATTTAATACTCTAATTGTAACCTTGTGAGGTTTTTTGTTCTCAGGTTTTATTCACGTTTTGATTCAAGTATTTCTTGTTTTAAGTCCTCATATTTCATGAATGATTGACATTTGATTAATTTGACAATTTAATTTAATATCGATTATTCTATCGCTATCTAGGAATTCAGTGATCCGTAATTATCATGGAGGATTGGTATAAGTAGCAAATAGGCTATTTATGAATTTCCATATTTAGCTTATGATAAACAAGAAAATTAAATTGAATAGTTGCAGCTATCTCAATTCTTTAATTTAGGGTTTAGTCTTTTTCACAGAGCTTATTGCTATCATTTATATGATATTTAATGCTATCACACCCAGTCAATTGATGATAATTTTTGGTTTGGTTGCTGGGTTTGAACCAATTAATTTAGGAAATTTTGAGACTTATTACGGCTATCCTAATATGTTTCGGACTAACTGCTTAAATCATGAAAATATTCTTTTTAGACCAATGATCAATATTACAATTAGATGAGATCTTTCCCTTGAATGGGAGTTTGATAATCTTGACTTTCTCAATTTTAAATTCAATTGATTTAATTTACTTTTTGACTTAATTTTAATCAATCAGTTATTTCATCAAAACCCCCCATTTAATTTTATTACTCGAAATTAAGAAACGAGTGTTCAATTCTCTAGGGCTTCGACCTGGTTCAATGACTACTACAAAAGTTTGGATAATTAGAATTTTTTTGGGGGCTTCGACAACCTGACCAAAATTTAGCGTTATTTTTAGGGAACTATTTCAAGTTTCTTAATGTCTTTGTGTTTTGATTTTTACAGTTACTGCTAACCTCTTGTCTTGTATGACTCGTGCTTCTTATACAGATAAATTGCAATATAATCTAGAAATTAAGAAGGCGATACATCGTTTAAGAAAAGAGACTAAGTAAGGAAGCAATCATTCACCTTCAGACATGAAAGTTGAAGTAGATCTAACAATTGGTGAAGACTCTAATTTTTAAGAAGCAGACAAAAAGCTGGCAAATCTCAACTCGAGAATGTTGAAGGAGTTAGCGGCATTGAATTTGAATCAATAACCTTTATGCATTCAATTTCCAGATGTTGAGGTAGATTTTAAATTGAAATCTAGTGTGATTCACTTACTGCCTATTTTTCATGGTCTTGTAAGTGAAGATTCATATAAATCCTTGAAGGAATTTCATGTTGTTTGCTCTAGAATGAAACCACAAGGGATGACAGAAGAACAAATTAGTCTCAGGGCCTTTTTGTTCTCATTGAAAGATAAGGTAAAAGATTGGCTATCCTATCTTCCCCCTGGCTTAATAACAACGTGGAATGAGATGAAAAGAACATTTCTAGAGAAGTTCTTTCCTGCATCAAGAGTAGCAAATATCATAAAGGAGATATATGGGATAAGACAAATTACAAGAGAAACATTATATGAATATTAGGAAAGGTTTAAAGAGCTATGTGCCAGCTGTCCACATCATCAAATTCCTGATCAACTTCTGATTCAATAATTTTATAAAGGGCTATTGCCAATGGATCGAAGTATGGTATGCAGCTAGTGGAGGAGCTCTAGTAAACAAAACACTTAAGGTAGCAAGACAGTTAATATCAGCTATGGTCAAAAATTCTCAACAATTCAGGACAAGGATGGATGTAGCTATTAAGCATGTGAATGAGGTAAGTAACACACACCATAAGGATAAAATATCTTATTTAACCACTCTAGTATGTCAAATGGTTATCGGTTAACTGCAATTAGCAAGAGCGTGCGGAATATGCTCATTCCCTAGACATCCTACAGATGTGTGCCCTACATTGTAACAAGATTCTCTTCAAGAAGCAAATGCAATAGGGGGCTTTCCTGGTCAACCTGTACAAAAGTATGACCTTTATTCCAATTACTACAATCTAAGATGGAGGGATCATTCAAACTTGAGATATGGAAATCAAGGAGGCTAACAACGATACAACCTCACAATTTTAATAATCAACCTCAAGCTCCTACATATGCTCAACCTCAATCTTCCAATTCAGGTATGTCTTTAGATGAAAATGTTAAGGTGCTTGCTAATAATACTCAACAATTTCAACAGGAAACAAGGGCAAGCCTTCAAAACTTAGGAAATCAGATCACTCAATTAGCCACCTCGTTAAGTAAATTGGAAGTGCAAGCATCAGGGAAATTACCTTCCAAAATGGTGGTGGATCCTAAAGAGAATGTGAGTGCAATGACTTTGAGAAGTGGTAAGGAAATTCAATATGGAACTTCTTCACCAATAGAGGAAGAAAAGCACGATGATGGAGAAAAGAAGGAAGAACTTCCAACCCAAGAATCAACAAAGGTAAAAAATGATTCATCTTCATCATTATCAATTAATACATGTTTACTTTCTTTTCCTAACAGGTTGGCTAAACCAAAAGAAGATGAATATGAAAGAGAGATCTTAGAAACAGGACAAAGAGAGAATAATTTTGGGTAAGAATGTATCAGCTGTGATAAATAGGAAATTACCGAAAAATGTAAAGATCTAGATATATTTACACTTCCGTGTGTTATTGGTTATAGAAAAATTGAGCATGCCATACTAGACTTAGGTGCATTTATTAATATCATGCCACACTCAATTTATCAAGCTTTAAATCTGAATATTTTCTAAGAAACTAATGTGATAATCCAACTAGCTGATCATTTGTATATGCATCCTATTAGAGTTATTAAGGATGTTTTAGTCCAAGTCAATGGTTTGGTATTTCCAATGGTTTTTTACATCTTGAAAATGGATGGGGATAGTGTGGAACATTTAGCTTTGATTCTATTGGGTAGGTCATTTATGAAGATGGCCAAGATGAAAATTGATGTGGATGAGGGTACTCTTTCTGTAGAGTTTGATGGAGAGATTGTAAAATTCAATATTTTTGAAGCAATAAAATAGCCTAATGATCTTCAATCTGTCTACCATGTGGATATTATGGATTCATTTGTGCAGGATATGTTTAATGAAGAAAATATTAAAGATGATCTGGAGTTTAAGGCCAAATCAGAAGTGAACGAGCAAATTGATGAAACTTGTAAAGTTGCATAATCGTTATCAACAATCAAAATAGATTCGAAAACTTTAAATGCTAAAATTATTATAAATCACAAGAAAATGCTACCTTCTATTTTGTAAGCTCCGAAGATCAAATTGAAGGCCCTACCTAATCACCTTAAATATGTCTATTTGGGTGATGGAGAGTTATTACCATCAATCATTTGAAAAAGGTTGACTGAAGGGCAAAAGAAAAAATTGGTGGCACTACTTAAAGAATACAAACCAGCAATTGGTTAGACTTTAAAGGACATAAAAAGAATCAGCCAGGCGATTTGCATGCACAGGATTCTTTTAGATGAGAATGCTAAACCAAAATGGGAACCCTAAAGAAGACTCAATCCAACAATAAAGCATGTGATAATGAAAGAAATTTTAAAACTTTTGGATGCAGGAATAATTTATCCAATCTCGGATAGCGAATGGGTAAGTCTAGTGTATGTTGTACCCAAGAAAACTGGTATGACAGTGATAGAAACTAGAATGATGAATTGGTACCAATGAGGTTACAAAATGGGTGGCCAATGTGCATAGACTTTAGAAAGCTTAATTTAGCTACTAGAAAGGACCATTTTTTGTTACCTTTTGTGGATCAAATGTTAGAAAGACTTGCTGGTAAATCATGTTTCTACTTTTTGGATGGTTTTTTAGGTTACTATCAAATAGCAATTGCTTAAGAGGATCAAGAAAAGACTATATTCATGTAAATTAGACAAATGTCATTCGGTCTCTATAATGCTCCAGGTACATTCCAAAGATGCATGGTAAGTATATTTTCTAACTATATTGAGAATTGCATTGGAGTATTTATGGATGATTTCACTGTTATGGAGATTCATTTGATGATTGTTTAAATCATTTATCTAAGGTTCTTAAACGATGCATTCAGATAAATGTGGTCTTAAATTATGAAAAATGTCATTTTATGGTAGATCAAGGAATTGTTTTAGGGTATGTGATTTCATCCAAGGGCATAGAAGTTGATAAAGCTAAAGTGGATTTAATTGTGAACTTACCTTACCCTACAAATAGAAGCATGCACGGATTGCAAAAAATACTTCTGTTCTACCACCTTTCGAGTCGGATTTACATGGATGTCTCACTGTCAATACAAAGAGCAATGACGATGGTACGCTATTATCAAAACTCGACATATTGTTGCAGGTAAGTATGTACATTACCCTTCCCTAGAAGAATTGGATATTAAGGAAAAATTTGACGATCTGCTTATCGATATGAGTTGGAAGTACTTTGCATTAATTAGTTGTCCTATTTTTATTGAATTAACTAGGGAGTTCTACATTACTTCTAAATTTGATAAACTGGAGAAATTTACTTTAAGTAGTCCTAATGTGATTCAATACAGATTAATGGGAGTCGAATCCAAACAGAATACACTGAGTTTAATTTAGTCTTAGGGTTAATAGATGAAGATTATGCGAATTCGACTCTTTATAAAGAATCTGTCGTGGACTATGGTAAGATCAACTCTTTTCAAGCATGGAAATCAATGTCTTCTAATCTTTTTCCTTATAATCCTATTCAATCCAAGAGTAATGATCTCAAAAAAATGAAGTGGATTTATATGTAGCTTATCTTAGCCTTTAGTTATTCCAACCGAAAGGCTACTACATGTACATGTACTAAGGCTGAATTGTTCTTTCTTTAGTGTATGGTGAATAAAGTGCGTGTCAATTTAGGTGATTTATTGGCGATTCAATTTAACATTGTTTTATCTTCAAACAAACACTTATGTCTCGGTTCTCTTATCACTCATTTGGATATTAATTTGAATTTGCTTAATTTGACTGACATTGATATGTATATAACCTGTGAGATGGAACCTCTGGATAGAATTTGTTTAAGCAATATGGGTGTTATTGAAAAACAACGGAGAACATTTCAAAATCACATCGAGAGAGGTTCATCGTCAAGACAACAAAAGCATAGTACCATTCACCTAAATTTATATCTTCCAACTCTACAGATCTTACAGGATTATCATTCTTAGCTGGATAGATTGGAATGTAAAATTTCCAAAATGGAGAAAATTTTGGATGCTCTACTTCAGTTCATGGGGGTTGTACCTCTATTACCTATGACACCATAGTACGCACCCTTTCCAATGCTCACATCTCAAGGGAGTTATCTATTGTTTATTTTCTTTAATTATCTTTATTGAGCTGTGGTATCTTACGCATACATTAGGGACAATGTATTATTTAGGTATGGGGGAGCGAATGTTTATATTATGATGAACTTTATGATTTTGTTTGGACTCATGATATATTAATTCATATATTAATTATTCCTCATGATAACTTCATAATTTTCTGATTGTTGTTAATGAATAATTCTTAAGTTAGGATACATTTTTGGTTTAAGATCTAATGTATGAGAGATATAAGCATGATTAGCACTTTCATTAAAAATTTTCAAGTGTCTCATTGATTTTGTTAAATGAAAGTGTGCAAGACTTGAAGCAATTTTTGACACCTATGTGAGCTTTGAGCCTAAGAGCATTCATCACACATATGCTCATATATCTTTTGTTGTGTTTTATTAAACATAGCTTGTCTATGTTAGAACTTGCCTTTGAATACATGTTGAGACCACATTTTTGATAAATTTGTGTATAAAGATGATGAGGGCATTTAGGATAACCATTGTTGACCTAAACAAGCCTACGTTAATTTTTATCCCTAGAAAAACAATTTGAACCTTAACCTTTCTTTCTTGCATAATAACCTTGTTACAAGCCGAATTTACCCTTTTTATTATTGATATCCTTAATAATTTTAAACCCTTAAATTGAAGGAATTGTATTGAGCTTATTTGCATAGGATTTTGACTATTTCCATGAAAAGTCAATTAGATGATTCAAGTTGCATTGTTTTGATTTTTTATAGAATGAAGGATAAGTAAAAACAAAAAATAAAAACAAAGTCTCCTCTTTGATATTTTTGTTTAAAAAAAGAGAACAAATAAAAAAAGAAAAGAAAAAGTGATTGAAAGAGATGATATTTGAATCAAGTGAGTTTTGATTTAACTTGAAACTTGTGTAGATAAGTTTGTATGATTCCCTTCAATTTATTTAGCCAAAAAGTTCATTTTTTTCAACCTTACCTAAGCCACGATAGAACCCTTATTAAGTCCCTTTGATGTATACATTAAGTTCATTTTGGTGGAGATATGATTCTTGAGCAAGCTTATGGAAATAACTTGCTACGCTTTGATTTGAAGTTTCATGAACCCTAAACACTTTGAGTGTATAGAGTGAAATCCTTGTGAGGGTGTCAAGTCTTGTTCATTGGATTTTGATGGAATTGATGAGATGCTATGTTCTAACAATGTGTCCTATGAGTGCTTATTCTCTCGATTGTTATTTTATCTTAACCCTTAAATGTGAATTAGCTTTTCAATATTTTTGGATGACATGAAAGTAGATGAGAGGCTATTGTGAAGATGATTAATGTATTGAATTGATGTATGCTTAAGGAGAAGCATAAGTCCAGTGTGGAGGAAATTGACAAGATCTTATCTTGACATATTATTTGATATTATCTCCTTTGTTTTAGATTTATTTTGGTGCTTAAATATGGAAATTAATGTTTGTTTTGTTTTAGGAGATGAAAAGTGGAGATTGCATTAGATTGGGATTCTATTGATGATAATGGCAAATTTTGGATAAAGTGAAGAGATTGATGCAGTAGTTAAGGCTGATCATTTAAAGAGTTGGAATTTGACTGGAAGACTTCATCTTATCCTTATCATGTAGGAGTTTGATTTTGAATTCCTTTAGATAAACATCTTTACAAGTTAGAGTTAGATTAGGATTAGATTAGAAAACCTTATAAAAGGGACGTTTCTCACAACAGAAAAAGGTTCTCTCTTTTTATGTTTTTTGCAATTCTTAGTCTTTCTTCTATTTTTTCATTAGATCAAAAGCCATGTATGGCTAAACTCATTGTTCTAATTCAAGGGGATTCAATAATCTAGTTGTAACCTTGTGAGGTTTTGTGTTCTCAGCTTTTATTCACGTTTTAATTCAAGTATTTCTTGTTTTGAGTTCTCATTTTTCATAAATGAATGATATTTGATTAATCTGACAATTTAACTTAATATTAATTATTCTATGGCTATCTAGGAATTCAATGATCCGTAATTGTCATGAAGGATTGGTACAAGTAGCAAATAGGCTATTTATGAATTTCCATATATTAACTTTTGATAAATAAGAAAACTAAATTGAATAGATACAGCTATCTTGATTATTTAATTTAGGTTTTAGTCTTTTTCACGGACCTTATTGCTATCATTTATATGATATGGAATGTTATCACACTCAGTCAATAGATGATAAGTTTTGGTTTGGATGCTGGGTTTGAACTAAATAATTTAGGAAAATTTGAGACTTATTACGACTATCCTAGTATGTTTTGGACTAACTACTTGAATCATGAAAATATTCTTTTTAGACCAATGATCAATGTTACAATTAGATGAGATCTTTCCCTTGAATCGGAGTTTGGTAATGTTGACTTTCTCAATTTTAAATTTAGTTAATTTAATTTGTTTCAACTTAATTTTAGTCAATCAGTCATTTCATCAAATCCCCCATTTAATTTTATCTCTTGAAATTAAGAAACTAGTGTTCAGTTCTCTAGGGATTCGACCTGGTTCTATGACTACTACAAAATTTTATAAAATTGGAATTATTTTGGGGTTTTTGATAACCCGACCAAACTTGAACTTAGGACTATGAGAGACATTGATCTTCAACATTTGAGAGAGCCTTCTATACACAAAATAAACAAATATGGGGACAAAGGGTCTCCCTTTCTAATTCCTCTCTTCCCTTTAGTAATATTAGAAAGGGTGCCATTAACCAGAACACATAATAGGTTTTAATAAGGGCACAAGCCTTAATCTAGTTAATAAAGATATCAGAGAAGTTGAAATCCTTAAATACCTAGAGGAGGAAGGACCAATTAATAGAATCAAAAGCTTTATTGAAATCAATCTTAACAACACAATTCGAGAGAGAGTTCCTTCTAGTACTTTAGGAGCTCCTAAAGAATATTATCACCAATACTTTTATCCTTTATAAAGGCACTTTGTCTCTCACTGATTATGAGATTGAGAACCCCCTTCAAATGATTTTCCAAGATCTTAGCAATAATTTTGTAAATGAAGTTTGTGTATGCTATTGGACTGAAATCATCAAAAGTAAAGGGAGTAGAAATTTTGGGAATTAAACGAAGAAAGGTTTTATTAAACTCTTTTAAGATGAACCCCTTTTCAAAAAACTTATGAATGGCCTCTCTAATCATAGATCTAATAATAGATTAGTTCTTTTGAAAGAAAAAATCATTTAGTCCATCAGGACTAAAGGCCTTCATCCCATTCATAACAAAAATAGTAACATTGATGTTATCATCAAAGATAGCTTTCACCAGCTCCTGAAAGGCTTTAACAGAGATTCAGTTGGAAATAATATATTGGAGAGAGTCTACAAAGGTAAAAGAATCAAGTTCTGAACCTAAAATCCCCCTATAGAAATTGACAACCTCCTCCGTTATACTTGGTTGATCATAAAGGAGTATCCCATATACACTTGTTATGGTGATAATTTTATTGACATGTCCCCTATTTGATAAGGAATTAAAAAAGAACTTGGAAGCTCTATACCCTTCCTTAAGTCAGTTAATCCGAGCCCTCTATTGGATGAGTGAAGAATGATTTAAGACGTCTCTTAGATAAGTTTCCACCTCTAAATTTCCTTCTGAATAAGATTAGGATCTCTGGAATTTAGAGAAAGTAAAATTGAGTTGCTACTAATCTTCCCTTGGCATCATCAACAACTACTTGAGTAATAAGAGAGTGAGATGTTTTCAGCTTCTTTAATTCTATTTTAATAGCTTTGAATTTTTAGTGACAGATGTATTGTCGAGAGTCAAAGACTTAAGCTAATAAACCCTTCATAATTGCATCGCTAAAATCATCTAATTTGACAAGAAAGTTACTAAATCTAACGGGTTGATCAGTGGAGGTTCTATAAAAAGAAGACCATCAATAAAAATCAAAGTATGATTTGAAAAAAGAGGATTCAAGAAAGAAGCCTTACTATTGGCGAATTAAAAGATCCAATCCCCATTTATTAGTGTTATATCTAGTGTTTTCAAAATAAACCAAGCATTCTTTTGTTGATAACTCTAAGTTAGGGATGGCAAAAGGGCCTAGGCCTGACCCGACCCGGCCTGAGGCCAAAACAAAATTGTTTTGTCAAAAATGAAAAAAAGTTATTTTACCAAAAATGATGTTATTTTTGCAATTTTTTTAAAAATAAATAATTTAGCCCAAGCCTGGGTGGGATGCCTCGAGCATTGCCATCCTTACTCCAAATGAAGGAGTAACCTTCATGTTTAAGATCTAATACACCCAGATGATCCACACAAAGGTTTAGATCTTCAATGTATTCTTAGACTACAATTTCCCTCTACTTCTGATTTATAGATTGTAGAATTGATATCTCCATAAATGATCCAGGGACGTGAAAAGGTATATGGAATATTTCTTAAGGAAGACCACAAACTACTCCTTTGAAAACTTGTATTAAAAAATAGACAAAAGAGGAGTGGATTATAACTCCTTTCCAAAATGAAATGAACTTTTAGGTGCATAATCTGCTTATTAAGGAACTTTTCCTCCACTTTAACATAATTCTCATTATAACTAATAACAATTATGACATAATGATGGTGTTAATGTTTGGAGAGAAAATTCTGACAGGGACCAAAAATGTTCACCTTATTCATATACTAGAATCTGATTTTTACTTTAAGCAAAGCTATAATAAAATGCCTAATCCTCCCAAAAAAATCCCTCAAAGGAAACTGCTTTTTTGGGTTGTTAACACCACGAACATTTCATACTAACATTGTCATTTTAGTATATTTTTACCTTTAACACCTTTCCTCTTTTCACTTCTCTAAGTCCTCTTACTCTTCACATTTTGAAAATCATCTAGCTATGTTTCTTCATTCTCTAAGTCTGGAGGATTGATTGAGGAAATAGTAGAGGAGGAAGTCACTTCATCTTTATCAAAAGATTCCATTCTGCACACATTTGAAATGCTTTGTCTATAACTATTAGGTTATGGAGTTCTTCAAGTAGGTTATTTTCTTAACAAAAAATGCTGTTAAGAAGTAATCTCTATTTTTATTCAATAAAAAAACTTATGAGAATATTAAGTGATAAATGCTCATAAATTTCTTGTATTTAGTAATATCTTTTTTTATCACTAATTAATTTGAAAACATAATTTCCCTTTACAAAATGTTATTTTCTTTATTATTATTTATTAATTTCAAAAAATTGTTTCCTTTTTTCATTACTTATTTGATATCCATTTTCTGGTTAATGTTTATCAATTTCAAAAAGTAACTAAAACATTATTTAAAGAATTAGGATTACATATAAACAATGTAAATACAAATTGGACGTTGATTTCATTGCTATTTAAATTTTGTCGATTTCATATATTTGTTAGTACTATTTAATGATTTTAAAACATGACTTAAAGGATTACCAGGCCCACACAAAACAGCAAATGTAACCACTAAATGAATGGGATAAAGAAAGTCGAATAAATAATTGAAAATATTCGGTAAGTATCCAAATAGTTAGAATTTTAATATTCATATATATATAACTCTGATATCACAAGATTAAAGCAATGATTAATGCATAAATATTTAAAAACTTGTTAATAGTAAAAATTTGTACTTGTATTTAACAGTATTTAAAGTCCACTTACTATTTGGACACTCACGAAGGATGCTCAAATGCATCCAATAGCGACATATAAAATTTAGTGAAATAATTGAAAAGAACATATAATATTAAGCAATTAATCAATCAAAAATTACATTTTTAATATTCATGTGTATAGCTCGGATACTATATTTAAGCTTAAATTGATATTTAATACATAACTATTCAAAATACTTGTATCTATGTTACACTAACATGAATCCTACTAATATTCTTCTCATTTATACACTTATAAAGAATGTCTTTATTTAAAATTTTCAAAATAAATAAATAAATGATAAATATGATACGTGTATCAATTAATATTTGTATCTACTAAAGCACACATTTGGATAAGTCATGATAGTGCCTGACTCGGAATTAAGTATAAAATTCTTTGAACTGTGGATGTGGTCTCTCAAAACCAATCACGTTCGAATTCACTCAGCAATGACAATCGCTGAAGTATATCTGTAACATCCCGTTTCCAGAGAACGGGTCGGACCAGTGAAACGGGTCCAGGTGTGGTAAATTACCACACCTCATGCTCATGCAGTTGTGAATAGTGAGTTTTGTGCATATAAGG
>JAOQML010000009.1:22218375-22229257 GCA_027568935.1 Erythroxylum urbanii
AATATTAAAACATATAAAAAAGTCAAATAATATTATATAAATCTCAAATAAACTAGAAGATGTGTTTGTGGGTATTGTGGGAATTATGTGTAAAATATATGGGTAAAAGGGACTAAAAATAGGCTCATTAATTGATCTGAAAAATCTACCTGAAAAGTGCTTTTTTGAGAAGCTCCAAATTTGAGCTTCTTAAAAAGCTGTATTTTAGCTGCTAAAAAAGCTACATCTATTTAAAAAGTGCTTTTTTATTTTACAGCCAAACACTCATTTTTCTTTAAAAAAAACTTTTATGGTAGAAAAAAGTGCTTATTCACCTTCCAAAAGCTCAACTAAACAGGCACTAAATCATTTTCTAATATTTACCTAAAGTATACAACAATAACACATGGTAGAAATCTCGTTGAGGCGTGGAGTAATATTTATTGAAATTGTAAGGTTGATATAATAGAGTATGTTAATACAAAGAAATTGCAAAGGAGTTCATAATGATTGCAAAAAATTAAACTTAGAAACTAATTGATGAAGTTTTACATAAAAAGACAATAGGATTCAATTGGGTTTATAAAACCAAACTTAATATTAATAGCTATATAAATAAGCACAAAGCAAAACTAATCCTCAAGAAATACTGTAACATCCCATCACCGATGGGAAGGGTAAAATAGTAATTTTGAGTGGTCCATGGGCGTTTAGAAATGCCTTTACATGTTCATGCATAATATAGCATCCGCATACATGTGAATAGTATATTTTGTACATGCAAAATGACTGTATATGCATTCATGACATTTTCCGGTATATTTATTAATAAATGTGATTGTTATGAAAAATGTGATTTGTGTGCTTGAAAATTGAGTTGGAGAGAGTCATTGAAGTTTGAGAATTACGCTAAGATGTTTGAGTTATATTTTTCAGTCTTTTGATCTAGTTGCTAGATTTGATATCATATAAATGCTTTTTGTCCTAGTTGCTCAAAAGGGTTGCATTATGCACCAAATGAATGTTAAACTAGCTTTCTAAATAGGCACATAGAGGAAGAACTTTTTGTAGAACAATCTGAAATTAATTTTCAACAACATGATAGTTTTATATGTTAACGATTTGCTTGGAAGTTGTAACAGGGACCAATTTAGAGTAGAGTGAAAAGTTTTGAAAATACAAGATAATTGCAATTCCAATAAATTTAAAAAAAAACGTAAAAAGATAGAATTGAAAGTGCTGCTGAAGGATTTTGCATAAGCCTAGTAAGTTGCACTTATAAGCATTGCAAATCTTTTCTTTTTAAAGTATATGCATGGTTCTTATAAAATTTATTTTCAAGTAACAAAAAGAATTATAAGATATGTCAAATGGATAGTTAATTATAAAGTATCATTTAAGTTAAAAATTTTAATCTTCGTGACTATTTTTGATAATAATTAGACTGGTTGTGTTGATGACGTGAGAAATAAAATGCTTCAATTGTTAAATATAAAAAATTATATCTCAATCGACAGTAAAAGCATATGCAACTGCTGCTGCATACGATTAATATTAGAGGACATGTTTTCGCAGCCAGCCATATATCTCATTTTTACGTTTTTTAATTTCTGTCTGTCAACAGGGCCTGCAGGGATAATGGTGACCAGATTTTCTGGCCTGGAAGTTGTGGTTGACTTTGTTTGATCTTTAGCTGTCATAGCCTCATAAAAGCCCCAACATGTCACAAAATCAACATGAAATATAAGATACATTATAGCATTAAAGAGTAGGCAACCATTTTTTATTTGCTCACATGACCTTTAACTGACAGGTCAATAACCTGACGTTTAAGGCAATTTCTTTCGTTCCAGGAAGCCTGTCAACGTCAAAACTTCCTATGTAAGACGTTACTGTCACACATTGGCATAGTCATCTCTATCATTAACTTGCAATCCTTTCCTATTAAGGCCTGGTTTCGGTTTATGAAATCTACCCTTTAAGCTTTACTTCTCAATTTATAATCTTCCCGACTCTTAATAAGCAACAGAACAACAAAGACATGACATGGATTTGCTATAAGGGATCAGTGACAAAGACAATTTATGTGCCTGCGTTTTCAAGATTTCACATTGAATAAATAAGGCAGTGCCAACTGTAGCCTCGCTGGAAAACACCAAACTCCATTGGCTGATGTCTATGAATCTTATCCATTTTGGTCCACTTCATCTATTTTTGATCCTACGAGATCATTGTGAGCTTGCTAACCACAGAATCAGAGCTAAGCACTCACTTTCTCAAGAAAACTGCTAAAAGTTCTGAACTCGTCCTTTAGATGATTGACCAATCATCAGGAAGATTGCACTGAGATTGCTGCCATAAATCTTTGATTTGTTGGCAATGGAATATCCAAATCAAATAGAATTAAAATCAGCAATACTGGTCCCAATCTGGGAAAAGTTTATTATCAAGCATTTACTGACTTTTTACTATCTTCTTGCTGTCACCATAAAGCCAGTTCAATTTTACCGAGATATGCCTCTATTACTTGCATATTAGTGTAGAAGCAAGCGTATTCAGTTGAGTCAGAATCGCATTCACTTAGTTGGATGATGCCAAGTCCCCCAATTCACGGTTCATGTTTACCGAATGTTGATCTAGCTGACAAGACGTTACCTTGAAAGTCTACCTCAGGTTGACGACACTGCTACTCCAAAATTATCAAAGTGGTAGACCCCGCTCAAGAGCGGTATTTGATGCATTCCCTGCATTAAGTGGAAGACGAAATACTTTTATGTGTTTGAAATGGGAGGGGCAGATATGTTCCTTGGAATTGAGTGGCTTAAGTCTTTGGGGGAAGTGAGGGTTAATTGGCAACAGCTAACAATGAAAGTGAGAATGGGAAGGGAGGAACACTGCTTGAAGGGGGATCCAAGCCTTACTAAGACCATAGTGTCATTGAAATTTGCTATCAAGACTCTTAGGAGTGGGCACCAAGGCTATCTAATTGAATTTGGAGAATTGCAAAAGACGGAAGTAGAGGAAGAGCCCCTACTTGCGGCAGTCCAACAACTTCTGACAGAGTTCCCAGCCGTTCAAACACCCTCTACCCAGTTACCACCTCACCGGAAGCATGACCACTCTATTACCTTGAAACCTGGGGCTGCTCCACCAAACATTCGACCATATAGGTACCCACATTCACAAAAGGTGGAAATCGAAAGGCTGGTCAGGGAAATGCTGCTAGCCGGTGTCATTCGACCAAGCAAGGGACCTTTTTCGAGTCCGGTGTTATTGGTTAAAAAGAAGGATGGAAGTTGGCGGTTGTGCGTTGACTATAGGGCTTTGAATAAGCTAACACTACCGGACAAGTTTCCCATACCAGCTATAGATGAGCTGATTGATGAATTAGGTGGTTCCAAATTGTTTTCCAAGTTAGATTTGAAGTCGGGATACCATCAAATCAGAATTAAGGCTGGAGATAAAGAGAAGACAGCTTTCCGAACCCACCAAGGGCACTATGAGTTTTTAGTGATGCCTTTCGGCCTCACTAATACACCCTCCACTTTCCAATCACTTATGAATGACATTTTTCAAGAGCATCTAAGGAAGTTTGTGTTGGTGTTTTTCGATGATATACTCGTGTACAGTCCTGATGAAGACTCACATTGGGAGCACTTGAGAAACACTTTAAGGATACTCCAAGATAGCCAATTAGTGCTAAACCTCAAGAAATGTGTCTTTGCTAAACCGCGAATAGGATATCTTGGTCATATCATATCCACTGAAAGGGTGTTGGCTGATCCTGAAAAGTTGGCAGCTATGGAGAGATGGCCAGTACCTAAAAGTTTACGGGGATTGAGGAGATTTTTTGGATTAACCGGGTATTATAGAAGATTCGTAAAGAATTATGGAAAGATGGCAGCCCCGCTCACTGCACTCCTCAAGAGAGATGCCTTCCATTGGAGTCAAGAAACTCAGCAAGCTTTTGAAGAACTCAAAAAAGCAATGATAACAGTGCCGGTTTCGGCACTACCAGATTTCTCTCGCCTTTTTGAGTTAGAAACGGATGCTTCGGGGTGGGGAGTGGGGGCGGTACTAATGCAAAATGGGCGCCCCATCGCTTATTTCAGTCAAGCTTTTTCTTCAGCTAGGAAGACTAGTTCTGTGTATGAGAGGGAACTAATGGCCATTGTTCTAGCTGTCAAGAAGTGGCGACATTATTTGTTAGGACACCCGTTTATCATAAAAACCGACCAGAAAGCCCTCAAATTCCTGTTGGAACAGCGCAACCTCAGTGAAGAACAGCAGAAATGGGTGACTAAGCTTATGGGGTACAAGTTTGAGATCCACTATAAACCCGAAAAAGAGAATAGGGTGGCGGATGCCTTATCTAAACGAGAGGATAGGCTTGAGTTCAAGGCAGTAACTGTATGGCAGTATGATGATTTTGGAGGATGGGAAGAAGAAATCAAGAGGGATGAGAGGTTGTATTCAATATGGCAGAAAGGGGTAAGAGGAGAACCTCTTCCGGAAGGATTTGCTATCAAAGGAGGAAACTTCTTACACAAGGGCAAAATGGTGCTTCCAAGGGGATCCTCTCGAATTCCCTTGCTTTTACGTGAATTTCACTACACGCCCCAAGGGGGACACTCTGGGTATTTGTGGACTTACAAGAGGCTGTCCACTTTCGTGTATTGGGAAGGAACGAAAAGGGACGTACAGCAGTATGTATCAGGTTGTGAAATTTGGAAACAATGCAAGTATGAAGCCTTGAGTCCAGCAGGACTTTTACAGCCTCTACCGATTCCCCAAAGAGTTTGGGAGGATATTAGCTTGGATTTCATCACGGGGTTACCTAAATCCCACAGGTTTGACACTATTCTGGTATTAGTGGATCGGTTAACAAAATATGGACATTTCCTAGCGCTTTCTCATCCCTATAATGCTAAGGATGTGGTTGTTTTTTTTGTTAAGAAGATAGTAAAACTACATGGTTTCCCTAAGTCTATAATTTCAGACCGGGATAAGTTGTTCATGAGTTTGTTTTAGCAAGAACTTTTCAAGCTCTCGGGAACAACCCTCCGATTTAGTTCCTCTTATCATCTGGAGACAGATGGACAAACCGAAGTAGTGAACAGGGGGTTGGAAACTTATCTTAGATGTTTTGTGGGGAGTAAACCAAGGGGATGGGTGAGGTGGCTGCCTTGGGCTGAATATTGGTACAATACCAATTTTAATCAATCCACCGGAATGTCTCCTTTCAAGGCCTTATACGGGAGAGACCCCCCTACCTTGTTTAAGTTGGAAGAAATTGTTTCAGCCGTGGATGATGTCAATGCATTAATCAGGGAGAGGAATGCAGTACTTAAGGAGTTGAGAGAACATTTAAAAAGGGCACAACAGCGCATGAAGACTAATGCTGACAAGCATCGAAGAGATGTGGAGTTTGAAGTGGGAGACTTGGTCTATATCAAGTTCAGATCTTATCGGATGAAGTCCTTGGCAAAGAGGGTGAATGAGAAGCTAAGTCCTCGATTTTATGGGCCCTTCAAAATAATCGAGAGGATTGACAAAGTGGCGTATTGCCTGGAATTACCTCAGGATGCTAAAATCCATCATACTTTCCATGTTTCTCAACTCAGGAAGTCACTACAGCCCACTACTAATCCACAGCCACTACCACAGTCATTAACTGATGATAATGAGCTGCTGTTACAGCCCGAATTGATCAGAAAAATCCGTAAGTTGATTGATGGACGGATAGAGGTATTGGTGAAATGGAAGGATTTACCAGATTATGACAACACATGGGAAGACTACTACACTCTTGAGGCACTCTTTCCAGACTTTCACCTTGAGGACAAGGTGAAACTTGTTGAAGGGGGTAATGATAGGCCCCCAATTAAGCATTGTTATAAGAGGAAGAAAGAGCACGTGGGGCTGAGAGTATATTCTAGGAGGTAGAAGGGTGGGCTGCAAGAGAGGGGCAGAGAAAGAGAAGATCCTAACTAACTTGGCAGTAGTGGGGCCCATCAAAGGGATGAGGTATTTGGTGCCAAAAGGGTGGGGGTACAGGTCAGGGAATGTTTTTCTGGAAGGTATTGGGAGAGTGTTAGCCTCTCGAAAGCTAACCAAGTGAAGATACTCTATTTTCTGCTATTTCTCAGCATTCAGCCGAGAGTGGGGAAGGGAGAGCCTGTTACTATTTTTCTTCTTGTTCTGTTGCTAGTGCATAGCTAAGATTCTGCTGTCATTTTTACTATTCTGCTTAGAAGAGAAGTATTTCTACTATACTAGAGTAAATATATACAGTAGAGATCCCAAGAACCTATCAGATAACAACTCTAGAATCTGAACATATGTAATCTCTCCAAGATTATGAATTCTATTGGTCAAACACCAAAGAGTATGATGAGCAGATAACAAATGATATCATCAATCTGCCGTTCTAAAATCGAACCTTTTAACCTCAAAGATTACAGCTAGAACAACAAAGCGGGTAGACAAGCACACAAGATAGATATATTGCTAGTTTCACTAGACAAGCCTGCGATACAAGAGAAAATTGCCCCCCTGTCAACTACCGTTCTATCTGTATTGTAACATGACTGATGTTATACTCCCTTTTGATATAATTTATCACATTGTCCAGCACCATGTCTGCATTTGCTTCTGGTCTGATTTTGACATGACAAGCCAAAAGAACCTTGCCCACTGTAATGGCCCATATGTGCAGTTCGTGAACGGCCAGTACTTCTTCCATCTCCAAGAGCCCCTCTTCCAGCTTTGTTGCATCTATTTCTCGTGGAGTACTCTCCATCAAGACTTCAAGGATGCTCCGCAGCATTTTGATCGTTGTTCCCAAGACTATGACTGAAAATATTAAAGTACAGATCAGATCAACTATCTTCCATTCTGGTTTATACCATATGATTGCACCTCCAATCATTACTCCAATACTCTGGATGGAATCCCCAAGCACATGAAGATATGCTCCTTGTACATTTATATTCCGCTGCTTCTTTTCATGCTTCTCTTTATCAAGCAAAGGTTCAGAATACTCTTCATGAGCATGTATGTGCTCCTGTTTTGAGTGGTCCTCATGATGATGGTGCTCACCTTTTGAATGCTCCTCATGATGATGATAATGATGATGACCGTCGTGGTGGTGGTGGGTAGTAATTGTCATTCCATGGCTGTGGCCAATACCATGATTGTGACCATCATCGCCATGACCATGATTATGGCCCAATAAAAGAGCCATGATGATATTCACTACAAGACCAAATGCAGCAACAATAAACATTAGGAAACCATTCACGCTACCAGTGTCATTTATAAGCCTAACTATGGCTTCATAAACTAAAATCCCTGCAAGCAACCATATCAGCTGTATGGAAACCAAGGCACCAAGAATTTCAATCCTGAAAAATCCATAGGATTGACGGGGGTTGGCTTCCCAGCCAGCAGCCCACAATGAGAACAACGAAATAGCAAAAGCTGCAACATCTGAAAGTAAATGTGCGGCATCAGTAAGTATTGCTAAACTGTTGGCTTTGAGACCACCAGCCACTTCAACACTCATGAAGATCACACAGAGAACCACTGCCATCAATAGCTTGCGCATGGAAGCTGATCGTTCTTGGGCATCCTTGGAAATAGTTCCAGCATCTGAGAATCCACATGGTGCTTCATTACATATCTTGCTGCCTCCAACCTTACCATCCACAGCAGGAGCATCAACACCTATCTCAACAATTTGTCCAGGTTGAAGATTTTGTGCTTCCATCTGCAATCTTGGCGCAGTATTATGTGAATATCAATATTGGATGCCTAGAGTACAAAGAATAGATAATATATTATGCCACACCAGATAAAGCATTGAAGGCAGAAAGAATACATACTAATATTGTCATCTTTCAACCACATCTGAAAACCTGTGAAAGATTATTTGAATTGATGATCTCATTAAGAATGAAAATACAACAAAAAATAGCAAAGGTTCTTCCACTTAATGTAAGCACAGTGGTCTTAATTACTAACATTCTCGAGTCAATTGAAGAACCAAGCTCCTGTTATTAATGTGAATGCAAATAAATCTCGAAGAAAATGAATCTGAAATGGCGTCAAACAATTCCCACAAAGAAAAGAATATGAACGTTAAGATGTGGGTTCCTCGCAGTTTCTATTTTATTGCCATCCACAACCAGCATAAGAACATTAGCATTCCCCTACCAAGAATCTTATCTGTTTCAATACAGACATATTATTGAATTGTTAAAAGGACTTGTTCAATATGAGATAGAACTAATGGTAAATTCAACTTGATACTTTTTCTACCCAAATTCTCTTCAAGGAAATTAAAACACGTTTCTCATTCAAATCTGCAAGGCCAATACCCTTGTACTGTTCTGGAAAGAGGTGAGGCATGTCAACGTAAAGGAATGTGCCACAGTGTACGTCCTGAACAACCACAACTAGACAATATTGTATTGAACACCAGGCAAGCATTTAACCCTGGACATCATTCTTCTATTAAACGGTAAAAGTAACTTGCAATGAGCTTCTAAAACAAGAATGCATATACCAGCACCAAGGTTTTTAAGCAGAACAATCGAACTACAAAAACTGCAAGTAGTTTCAAGAGAAGTTTGCATAACCGGATTCCATCAATCCCAAACAAGAAAAAGAACCACATAACAAAAAGTCTGACCGGCGATTACAGAAGGATTTTGCATTGCAAAGGAAACTTAAAGTTGGTGAAAATTTCAGATCAGTCGTCTAACTAGGGGGCCCATGTTGCTAATCGACCACCAGAAGGTCAACCCGAAACCCACGTAACAACAGTCTAGCGAACTTAGTTTAAAGCAAGACAATCGCATTAAAAGAATGACGAATTGAGGAAAGGATCAAGTAGAGATTGCAGACTGCCTATTCGCAAACAAACTCTACATCGTCAAATTCCGGCGTCTGGAACCCAGTTTACTACTATCCTTTTCATGAATATGCCAAATAACAATAAACGAACAAGATCAACCCCCTCAAACCCCAGCTTTCAGTAAGGCAAGAGAAAGGGGATGTTTAATCATGAAAACCTAAGCAGTGAATCTCCAGACAGAAGCTTAAAGACTTGATCGTAAATGGAAAGTGCGAAGAAGAACCAATCATACCCACTGACCGACTAAATACTAATGCATCCCACCAACTTCTTTTAGAATTGTCAGTTGTGATGTTATGAATAGGAAACCGTGTGTAATACACAACCAAAGAAAAAGGCACGCTAGTTCAGATTCACCCACCTTTGGGATTCTTCTCGCATAAAACCAATCAAAGGTGTGACCTTTTTCAACAAGCTACCAAGTTGCTGTGGCTGTGACTGCTAAAGGACTAACCTTGGTGGGTATGTAAATAGGATAGGCCACTACGAAATACCAATGCAAGAGTCCTGGATCTTTGGACTCTTCATGCGTCACTACGCACTGCTGCGAGGAATGATCAAATTAGACCTGCCATTCCATTGAATGACCCTATTGACCAAGACCGTACCTGGCCTTTAGTAGGAAAAGAGATGCCATGCCACTATGATGAGCAATCTGCCGTTTGAGTGTCCAATGGGATTGTGCTACTTGACAATTCTGTCCGCTTCAAATTAGGAGATAAGGACAAGACTAGAGATTTCTTTAATAGAGATTTAAGGAGTTGGGATTCTTGTGAAGCAAGAAGGAATTACATCTGATTTATTTAAAAAGAAAATAGAATTCTATTTATCTTAATTGTTTCATAATTATCACATGTTGTTATGTGATTCCCACATCTGAGGAAAACGAAATATGATGTGAACGGATATTAATTGCTTATCTTTACAACCTATCCTCTTAAATTTGCTTGTCTGCACCCATCTAGAAAAACCCAAGTAACGTGAATTGTACAAACATGATCTTCACCTTTGCTTTTTTGGTTTATTTTTTATAAGGAGATCAACTCTCTTACGGAAGGCTATTATTAAAAAGAAAGAGAGCAATACTCAACCCCTTTGAATAGGACAGACCACTTTGAGGATGTCCGGCATCCAAGATTTTGGTTTGACTCTAAGTATACATTATCATCTCGAGGAATTGGAATAGGGAGGGAGCCCCCGAAGTTCCAATGACAGATTGGACCAGCTCGTAGGGGCAGAAACGAGCTTTTTGTGGCGCTTTCAGTCGGGTAAATTAAAACCTGATCGGCTAATTGGTAGACAGTATGGTTTCGTTAGTTTGATATGGGAAAGGCCTAAGCCCAAGGATTTCATTGCTGGTGGGCTTTTGAGACCCGGTCTCTATTTATCTACCATCCTTTGGGTCCAATTTACGTTTTGATATTTTAACTTAAATGCACAAAATTAATATTTATATAGGTACATCTTCTCGCTTTAAATTAATTAGAAATAGTTTTTTATCCTATTCAATTTAAAATTAAGTGTTAATTACAAAAAACTTCAAATTTTACTTAATTTTGTAATTATGGTCTCAACTTAAAAATAATAATTAATTGTTCAAATTTTAAATTTTTTTCAATTTTAACATAATATTAGTATCTTCGTTAAAGTTGCTAACATAATTTATTATATAAGACAGACACCCTTAACACTTATATACTTCAGACTTGATTAAATTAACTAATTAAGTTTCAATAATATTTTAACTAAATTACATCATTCTGGAAGAAAAACCTTAATAAACCACAAACAACGAGTTTTACTAAGATTTTTCAATTCCAAAATGACATATTTTAGTTAAACAATTTAACAAAACTTAATTGGTTAATTTAATTAAGTTTGATGTGTATAAGTATTAAGAGTATTATTGGTTTATGCCCTACAGCCAATCACTTTGGTTGTAGTTTAGTGACAAATTATTTAAAGGCATTATTTATCTTGTAC
>JAOQML010000009.1:22259104-22270252 GCA_027568935.1 Erythroxylum urbanii
AATTTTAAAAAAATTCAGGGACTATTTTATAAATTTAAAAAATTACCCGAAACGGTACCCGGTATTAACCGATACCGATACAGTACCATACCAGAATCTAATCTGTTACCAAATTCGGTACGGTATTCATAACTTTGGGTAAAATACGTCACGAAAGCACTTTTTCTTGCAGTGACCGTTGTAATTAAGCCTATATTAAGGCTACGTCTGCATTAATGAAGTTAAAGCACATTTGATCAGCATAATGAAATTCTTTCTTGTTTTCTGATTCTAAAAGTTCCAACAACCAGTTCAATAGACTCTCGCATCGCCTGCTTTAAAAATTCAAAACCAGGGTAATGTATCAACCGTTTCGATCCTCCCTAACTGTATTAGCTGCTGCTGCTCGCTCTGTCTCACTCTCACGCTTACCCTGGTCTTCATCTGTTCAGCAACAGCAAGAAATCCAGAAACTGAAAATAGCAGAATCTTCCAACAAATCCCCTATTGGCTCTCCTTCTAGAGTCCAAAAGCTCATAGCTTCACAGTCTGATCCCCTCCTCGCTAAAGAAATCTTCGATTATGCTTCTCGACAGCCAAATTTTCAGCATTCCTACTCTTCCTATTTGGTTCTCATCCTTAAACTTGGTCGCTCCAAGTACTTCTCTCTTGTTGATGATCTTCTCCTTGACCTCAAATCCAAGGGGTACCCAGTAACCCATACCCTTTTCTCTTGCTTGATCAAAGTCTACGAAGAGGCTAATTTGCCCAACAAGGTTCTTAAAACCTTCTACAAAATTCTCGAGTTTAAGTGTAGGCCTTTAACCAAACACTTAAACCGCACTCTCGAAATACTTGTTGGTGACAGGAACTACGTCAGACCCGCTTTTGATCTTTTCAGAGATGCCCACAGATACGGTGTTAATCCCAACACGAAATCTTACAACATCCTAATGCGTGCCTTTTGTCTTAATGGGAGACTCAGTATCGCTTATAAGCTGTTCAATCAAATGTTTAAGAGAGATCTTGTGCCGGACGTCGAATCGTACAGAATTTTGATGCAAGGATTGTGTAGAAAAGGCCAGGTTAATGGAGCGGTTGATTTGTTGGAGGATATGATAAATAAGGGGTATGTGCCTGATTCGTTGAGCTATACAACAATCTTGAATAGTCTTTGTAGAAAAATGAAGCTGAGAGAGGCATATAAGATTCTATGTAGAATGAAGCTAAAGGGTTGTACTCCTGATATTGTTCATTACAACACGGTTATATTAGGATTTTGCAGAGAAGGGCGCTCACTGGATGCTCGTAAAATTCTCGAGGATATGGAGTCCAATGGATGCTTACCCAATTTGGTTTCTTATAGGACTTTGGTTGGTGGGCTATGCGATCAAGGGATGTTTGATGAGGCTAAGGGTTACCTCCAAGTAATGACATCGAAGGGTTTTTCGCCGCATTTTTCAATCACTAACGCCTTGGTGGTTGGGTTTTGCAACTCTGGGAGGACGGAAGAAGCTTGTGAGGTTGTGGAGGCACTCTTGAAGCATGGAGAAGCTCCACATAAGGACACTTGGGACACCATTGTTCCTAGGATCTGTAAAGTTGATGAATTTGAGAGAATTGAGAAAATGTTGGATAAGGTTATCAAGGTACAAATAAAGGGTGATACTAGAATAGTGGAAGTCGCCATTGGTTTGGAGGAGTATTTGATCAGTAAAACACGTCGTAGTAAATGGCGATGAGTTTGAATCTTTGTTTCATAGATTATGCATATGTTGTAAACTTTGAACTAACATTATTCATTAGTTCATTGAAAAATTCTATGCTTGATTAGAGATTTCTGTATGAATTGGGATTGGAAAGGGACAATTGGTAAGAGAAATGGCGGTTTGGGCGAGAATTGAAAGAAGGAGGCTTCTGTTAGACAAGTAGGACTCATATTCTTCCTTCTTTTTGGGTGTGCAGCAACCAAAATACCTAATAAAACATTACCTCTCCCCGAACAGGAGCTGGAAATTTTGCTGTATTTCATCATGATTCACCTGTAGTAATTTGATGCTCATCTTCTTATTGCTCTTGCAGAAGGTAAATCCCTTTTGTACATCTTATTGTCATTTTGTTGGAAGATGTAAATATTGAGACATTAGTAGGAGATTTATGGCTGTGATGCAAAATCCAAGAACTTGTTTAGTGCTACTGGTTTTGCTATTTCTTCGAAGCAAAACTTGTCTTGCATTGTCAATATATGTATTTTCTTCAAGGACAAGAACAAAGCTAGTACGAAACCAAGGTATCAGATACGACGACAAGTTGCAAGAAAATAATGCAGTAAAGATCTTCAGTTCACAGGAGAACAAGTTGGATTATACAAAACTCATGATAGTGACCAGACTTCAGTGAAATGCAAAACTTGGTAAAAAGAAGACAAATCCGCCATCCTTAACCTGTGGAATTGAATTCTTCTGTTTAACTAATGGCTATATCAGCAACTAAATTTCTAACTGCAGAAATGTAGCAATTTACTTGGGGATCAGTATCTTTGAACACCTTTTCTAACAACTAGCGTCCGACCTCGAAATGCCTGCAAGGGATACCATACCTCAGTATAACATTGAACCAAAAGAAAAAAGAAGGGAACTGGAATGTTGAAATGAAAATATTCTTACTGCTCCATTCATAGAGAGTGCAGCGTTTCGCTCCGCTTCAGTCGAAAAAGAAACAAACCCATAGGCACGATACTTTCCTGCTTTCCGATCATACAAAATCCTGGTACTAAGCACAGCCCCGAACTGGACGAACTGATTCCTCAAGATCTCAGGTCTTACGTCCCAGGGAAGATTGCCAACATATAACTTGTAGGGACTTTCATATACTAGCACTTTTACAGTCCCCGAATTCAGTACGTCAGCGTTGGCTCTCCTAGAACTCATCTCAATAGAATATCTCACTCGCAATTCCCGCCCACCAAAATCCTTCAAAGAGTAACAAAACATTTTCAGGCATGTTGCACTACAATAAAGAAGAAGAAATGAAAAGAGGCTAGCCTGTTTCACACTCAACAGATCCGTCTAATACAGAAATCGCATTTCTTGCTGAACTCAATGAACTCATTGTGACATAACCACATCCTTTACTCTCACCCGTTTCAGGGTCTCTGGAAACCTACAATCAAGTCACCAATCAGTGGAAAATCAATATAATGAAGTGCGCCGATATTCAACTCAATCTTCTTCAACTAGACCAAATCAGTAACAAGCCAAGTATAATTGTTTAAGGGAATTCAACTTTTTAGCTCATATTTACAATCAATCAGCTTCATGATTGAAGAAGCTGGAGATTCTTCTTGGTCCAATACTTGCAAAGATATACCGGCAAAATTCTGAAACAGTTCGAAAAGCACCTCAACCGAGAGAACATTCCCAAAAGGCTTGAACAATACTGCAAGCTCCGAAACGTCGCAGCTTCTAGAAAGATTACACACGTATAGCTCACAGGGTCTTGCGTCTTGATTCCTTAATTCAAAGCCAGACATGTCCTCGTCATCAGTTTCCTCGCCTTCAGACGCTTTCGAGAGAAACGGGTCTTCATTCAAAACCGCCGACAATCTGAAACCTCGTCCAGCACTTTTGGAGATGCATTGAATAGAAGGAGAAGTAAACGGTCTAGGAGAGTGCGAGAGAGACAAGCACGAAGGAGCTATAGACACAGAGGTTGTCATTGCCGTTATTTTGGTTCGGCTAAGTAACGGCGAAGACACAATTGAAGGTACTGTAACAGTAGCCATGGATGCTCGGTGCTTCGCTTCTGTGGATACGCCTAGCCTCGGTTTTCAAAACCGGAGCTACCGGGTCATTTACCTCATGATATGGATCGGGTTGATAATGACCCAATAATCAAAGGGTCAACCCGACCCGATAAATTAGATTTCTCATTTCATTGTACATTGCTCCAAACAAGATCTAGCAGTAGTTTAGTAGTGTAGAGAAGAACAAAGAACCACTGATAACATCGGACACAGATCCAAAACACCAGAGGAACGAAAATGCCAACAACACCCAACGGATCGATCCACCACAGACAACAGCATGAAGAAGACGAAACCACCGTCGCCTCCTCCATAGAGTTCGGCACGCCGGAGGCTGTCGATCTCGTCCGCAACCTGACCGACGTTGGCGCAATGACTCGTCTCCTCCACGAATGCATCGCCTACCAGCGTGCCTTGGATGTGGACCTCGACAACCTCCTCGCTCAACGCTCCGATCTCGACAAGCACCTCCTCCATCTCCAGAAGTCTGCCGATGTGCTCGACATCGTCAAAGCTGATTCTGATCACATGCTCTCTAATGTTCGGTCCACGTGCGACCTCGCCGATCACGTGAGCGCTAAGGTACGGGAGCTAGACCTCGCTCAATCTAGGGTTAACTCCACGCTTCTTCGCATCGACGCGATTGTGGAGAGAGGGAATTGTATTGACGGTGTGAAGAATGCTCTTGAAGCTGAGGATTATGAATCGGCTGCGAGATATGTTCGGACGTTTCTTGAAATTGATGCGAAATATAAGGACTCGGGATCGGAGCAGAGAGATCAGCTGTTGGCTTCCAAGAAGCTTCTGGAAGGAATTGTACGGAAGCGGTTATCGACGGCTGTGGATCAGCGAGATCATCAGACGATTTTGCGGTTCATTAGGTTGTATCCGCCGTTAGGATTGGAAGAGGAAGGGTTGCAGGTTTATGTAGGTTATTTGAAGAAAGTGATTGCGATGAGATCTAGGCTTGAGTTTGAGCAGTTAGTGGAGTTGATGGAGCAGAGTCATGGTAAAGATCAGGTGAATTTTGTTGCCTGTTTGACGAATTTGTTTAAAGATATTGTCTTGGCTATTGAGGAAAACGATGAAATTTTGAGGAGTTTGTGTGGTGAGGATGGGATTGTGTATGCAATTTGTGAGTTACAAGAGGAATGCGATTCGAAAGGTTCTTCTATTTTGAAGAAGTATATGGAGTATAGGAAATTGGCTAAATTATCATCTGAGATTAATGCTCAGAACAAGAATTTACTTGCTGTTGGTGAACCGGAGGGCCCCGACCCGAGAGAGGTTGAGTTGTATTTAGAAGAGATACTCACGTTGATGCAATTAGGTGAGGATTATACTGAATTTATGGTTTCGAAGATTAAAGGATTGAGTTCTGTTGATCCAGAGCTGGTTCCCCGAGCTACTAAGTCTTTTAGGAGTGGGACCTTTAGCAAAGTAGCCCAAGATATTACTGGGTTTTATGTGATTTTGGAGGGATTCTTTATGGTGGAAAATGTGAGGAAAGCCATTAGAATAGACGAGCATGTGCCTGATAGCCTCACAACTTCTATGGTGGACGATGTCTTCTATCTTCTACAGAGTTGTCTGAGAAGGGCAATATCCACTTCAAATGTTAGCTCTGTAATTGCAGTCCTTAGTGGGGCAAGTAGTTTGTTGAGCAACGAGTACCAGGAAGCTTTGCAACAGAAAATGAGAGAACCAAATCTTGGTGCAAAACTGTTTTTGGGTGGCGTTGGTGTCCAGAAAACTGGGACAGAGATTGCAACTGCATTGAATAACATGGACGTGAGTAGCGAGTATGTGCTAAAGCTAAAGCATGAGATTGAAGAACAATGCGCAGAGGTAAGGAATGCTTTGATAACCACCGAAAAGAAGGATTATGCTTCTGTTAATTCCTTCCTTTTTAGCTTGTATCAGCTTTGTGTTTCCCCACCAATTATGTGATACATAAATCCAAAAGGAGGAGTAAGATGATGCAGGAAATATAAAATTAAAGGAAAAAAATGAGTTTAAGATGCTGTGAAGCTCAGCTACAGACATTAATATTGGGCTTATTGGTGGTTTTTCATGGTCTACATAAATAGGTTTTTGTCTGATGTTTCTCAACTATTAGAAATCCAGACTTTTTGAGGTTTCATTGTCTTTAAATTTCTTCTCAGTTTTGGTTTAGAATAACTTTAGATAGGTCAACTTAGGGCTGAAGTTTTTTGGAAACTTTGGGAATAGAATTGTTGTCTTCAAATTTCCCATCGATCTTTCAATATATTCCCCCCTTTTTTTTTCCTTTTAGAGCTGCTATATATAACGACGGTGCCCTATTTGTATTAGAATGATTGGCAGCCAACGGAACAATTATAATTAGGCTATTCAGCAGAGAATTATACATGCTGTTGAAACTGATACACTTTGATGTGCACATTTTATGCTTGTTTGTCATTGTTGTAGCCATCTATCTCTGTATGATAGAGGTTTCCTTCTGTAAGTACTAAACAAACTGCAATCACTTTTCTGCAGGCATTTCCTGCCCCGGCAGATAGAGAAAAGGTGAAATCTTGTCTGTCCGAGTTGGGGGATATGAGCAATACTTTCAAACAAGTTCTCAATGCTGGCATGGAACAACTCGTGGCAACTGTAACACCTCGAATTCGTCCAGTCTTAGATAGTGTAGCAACTGTCAGCTATGAATTATCCGAGTCAGAATATGCCGATAACGAGGTGAATGACCCTTGGGTGCAGAGGCTTCTTCATGCTGTTGAAACAAATGTGTCATGGCTCCAGCAACTCATGACTGCTAACAATTATGACTCTTTTGTGCATTTGGTCATTGACTTCATTGTGAAAAGGCTGGAGGTGATTATGATGCAAAAAAGATTCAGTCAGCTTGGTGGCCTTCAGCTGGATAGAGATGTGAGGGCTCTGGTAAGCCATTTCTCTAGCATGACCCAGCGGACAGTTAGGGACAAATTTGCTCGTCTCACACAAATGGCAACCATTCTTAACTTAGAAAAGGTATCAGAGATTCTAGACTTCTGGGGTGAGAACTCAGGACCTATGACCTGGAGGCTAACACCAGCTGAAGTCAGAAGAGTACTGGGTCTCAGGGTTGATTTTAAGCCTGAAGCAATTGCCGCTTTGAAGTTGTAAAGTAGTTTTTTTTTTTTCCGAAGCTTATTCTTGCTGCCCCACACTCCAAACAACAATCAAATATCACACCCCGGCATGTCACAATAGTTCAGAGTTCTTCCCCAATTTTTCCATTACCATGTTTCTTGTTCTTGTATTGTTTGCTTTCCATATATAGTATCATTCTGGCAAAATCAGAATCCTTTTTGCTTATCTTCTAGGAGTTCCATCCTTTTTGCAGTAAAACTTAGAAGACGGTGTAGACATTGGGAATTACTTTCAAGTTATAAATTTAATCCTACAAGATTTAGATCCCTTTTGATAAAATCATTCTGATCTTGGATTGTTTGATTTGTTTTGTCGATCATTCTACTTAGGCTTGGTGAAATGGTTGGGGCCTAGTCCGGAGAGAATCTTAAGGCAACATTTGATTTGATTGGTCTGAATACTATGGGTAAAATCTAATTTGGTTGAATTGATTGGTTTTCAAAAGCAGAAAAAAAAAAGGTTCGGGGATATCAATCTAAAATTTGACCTGATCATAGCTAAATCTGAGTTTTTCTGAGCTTTTATTTTACAAGGTTTCCCCAAATGATACGATAGTTAATTAAAAAGGTAGAATCCATTTTAAGGCAAGACTCTTATTATCAATTTTCACTCAAGTACAACCTAAAACATATCAACCACAGAAATGCTAAAGATTCAATTCACTATTCTTTCATATAATTTCCGCAACTAAGAAAGACCGACTACTGGGAAATTGGCATTCGAAACACATATCCAATAAACAAAGACTACGTGAGGAACGCAACCAAAATTTCAAATACGAAACAATCTAAGAACGTATCTTTGAGATATGCATTAACTTTAAATAAGAATCACAGTGATGCTATAACGAAACAGATACAACAACTAAATTCAACCGCAGCTAGTCAGTGGAGGTCAAAAGGCCTACACATGGGCAGTGCCTTCAGTAAACTTGGGATCCTCGCATCTATACCGACCGTCGGGTCCAATGCCGAAACCTTTCGGATCAGCAAAGACATTCTCAAGTAGCTGGCTTCGAGGGGGAAGAGGACTCTCATCTGCAAACTCAACAGAGTCCTCAACCAATTCATCTATCTTCTTCTCGATGGCCTTTAGTTCCGCTTCACTAACTAAGCTCTTCTCAATAATATATTTCTTCAAGGCTGTGATGGGATCTCTGGCAGTATAATGAGCCTTCTCAGCTGTCAATTAAAGAACAGAAAGTGTGAGGGAGTGAATCATTGATACACAAATGCCATGTCTAATCAGGTCTACAGTCGATGCAGCAAGAATGGCAAAACAAACAACATTTCAAATGAGTAACAAATTAACAAGCACATAAAGGGGATAGTTGAGGAATTAAGATGGCAATTACAAATTCTCTCTACAATTCTGAAAAGGCAGTGGCCATTAAACCATCTTGGAGGCATGTGTAAGAGCTAAAGTAGAAAACCCTAAAGTAGAAAACCATCCATAAACAGTCGAAATGATTATGGCAATGAAATTAAAATGCACAGTGAGCAAACATTATCAACTTTGTATTGGTAAAATCATTGAAGGCATTCATATGAAAGATTCACCTGGATCACGAAGCTCGTCAGGGTCAGCCAATGAGTGTCCTCTAAACCTGTAAGTCTCACATTCGACCAAGGTTGGCCCCTCTCCTCTCCTAGCCCTTCCAATTGCCTCCTTCGCAACCTCTCTAACCTTTAAAACATCCATTCCATCAACATGAAATCCTGGCATCCCAAATGCTGGCCCCTTCTTCCAAATCTCAGGATCCGAAGTTGCTCTCAAGTGGGACATTCCAATTGCCCACAAATTGTTCTCCACAACAAACACAATGGGCAATTTCCATAATGCTGCCATGTTTAAACACTCAAAGAACTGTCCATTATTGCAAGTACCGTCTCCAAAGAATGCCACAGTCACTTGATCACTGTTTGCTTCCTTCAAAACTTCCCTCCTGTACTTGGAGGAAAATGCTGCACCAGTTGCCACTGGAATTCCCTCACCAATGAAAGCAAACCCACCAAGCAGGTTATGCTCTTTCGAGAACATATGCATGGATCCACCTTGGCCCCGGCAACATCCAGTGGTCTTGCCAAAAAGCTCACTCATCACGGCACGAGCTGGAACACCCTTACTCAAAGCATGAACATGATCACGGTAAGTGCTGACAACATAATCGTCCTGCCTCAAGAGCTTGATGAACCCAGTTGAGACAGCCTCCTGGCCATTGTAGAGATGAACAAAACCAAACATTTTGCCTCTGTAATACATCTGCGCGCACATGTCCTCGAAAGCTCTGCCCAAAACCATATCCTCGTATAGCTCCAGGCCATCTTCTTTTGTAATCAACTAGGTACAGAAATAACCGAATAAATAAAAGCAATCCAGGCAGCCTCTCATAGTTTCATGTATTCAAAGCAAACGCAGGTCCTCAATTTGATTACAAAACCTAATTAACAAGGTGTCTCGACCAGAAAACATTCAGAATAATAGGAAAATGTGAAACGCCTAAAAGAGTACATAGAAAATTTCAAATGCTTCAAGCCATTATTGACTAAAAGTTGCTTCATTCGATCCTTAACAGAGTAGATTTAATGTCTTTTCCTTTAGTGTTCAATACCCAACACTTAACAAATGAAAACACAAACCAGAAATACAGAACAATAAGAAGCAACCCAGCAATTAAAAAAAATAGGATTCAAAGTATGTAGTCTTGGAGTACCAGATTGGTGCCGGATTTGACCTCTTTCTCTTTAACGACATCGGAGACAGCAACAACAGCAGATTTTCGGTGGGGACTAGCCTGATTCAATTTGTGAAGACGAAGAGTTCTGGTGGATCCAATGAAAGAGGCAGAACTTTTAAGAGGATCAAAAGGAGGGGTCTTGTAGTGAGATCTGGCGGGAGTGGAATAGACAGGAAAAGGGTGAGAGAACTTAGTGGCGGAGAAAGTTGACGCCATATTAGAGCTTTTTCTTGGGTAACTGTTTGTTTGGGAGGAGAGAAAGTGAGAGAAAAATGGAAATGAGGAAGGTGAGTATAAGAGGAGAAAGTGGGGCGGAGGATACGAGGGAGGGAACAAATCTTAGGAATAATCGCCGTGTGCGTTGAGTGTTGTACGGAGAGAACACAAAGGACCTTACCAAGGAGGTCACCCAACTCAACTACAAGTTTGTGCGTGCATTTATAAGAAACAGACACAGACACAGACAGACAGATAACTCCGGCTTAGTAAATTCATCGTCGTTGGACTCTTCGTTCTTGGGACATTTGGAAACTTGGAGTTTTGCTTATCACGCCTCTCACCTATGGCTGTCCTCTTGGGGAAAAAAGCGACGTCGTTTCTCCGCTGTTGTGGTGAAATTAGAGGTTGTGATGAAAAATAACTTTCAGGACCATGTGCATAATTCTTGTTATTTTAAAATTTATGTAATAACATATATTATAATTGATAGTGACAAATAAAGAAGAAAAATAAATATAATAATTAAACAAGAATTGAAAATTTCTTTATAACGAATTAAAGTACATATTTATAGACTTGAAATATAACAAACTTTTCATTATTTTAAATATCCAACAAGAATAGAATAAACCAAGACCATAAATATCCTTTAAATCGATAAAGTTAGCACATTTATAATGTTAGAATTAATTGCTTGTAAATATTAAATCATTAACATTATAATATAAATGGAACTATTGGACGTGTTTGGTTGTTAGCTGATCAACTAAAAAAATAGTTGATTGAACAAATTTAGCTTATTGACTTTATTGATCAACTGTTCTAGTGTTTAGTAATCAACTGATTGAATTCAATCAGTTGATTTTTAAAAAACTCAAGAGGAGTAGCTTTTTACTTTAATTGACTAAATAAATGATAGAAGATACTTTTCAATCTCAAACGCCAATTGCTATAGGAGAGTTTGTATTGTGCTTTCTCATGGTGTCTGCCTCCTACCACCTCTCAATATAGCCTCAACCTATTGGTCCGTGAGTATTTTGACCACTAATTTGACAACTTTCTATAATCAATCTTCATTAGTTGGCCAAGTTATGTGATGGATATACGCCTATTTTGTTATAAATCACACTGATTTAGTACAAGTAGTAGAGTAAAAGTAATAAATCACACTAATTTATTATTATTATATGTTATATTTTTAATAGATTTATAAACTTAATTTTTATAAAAT
>JAOQML010000009.1:22270352-22281807 GCA_027568935.1 Erythroxylum urbanii
AACTAGATATCATATAAATGAGAAAGAATTATTAGCAGTTGTAAAAAGTTGTAAAAAGTTTTATTACTTTTTACTCCCTAAAAGATTTTTATTAAGAACTGATAATACCCAGGTTAAAGCATTCATTAATAATAACCTACCAAGTAGACCGGAGTACAAAAGGTTAATTAGATGGCAAACACTACTTTCTGATTATGTATTTGATATTGAAACTATTAAATCTGACAAAAATTTTTTAGTGGATTTTCTCACAAGAGATGGAAGACCATCGACTCCAAATACTTGAGGAAATACGCAAAATGGATACAAAAATACGATATATTAAAGATAATATCTCAGACTTTCTCGATATTGCCAATCTCGTAGGACTGACAAAAGATGTTTCAAGTCTGATAAAGAGAGGTAGCAATCTCATCCAAATGAACATAGAAAATTATGAAAATTTGAGTCTTAAGATAGTAGAATATATTGCTCATTCCACGAGCTCTACAAACCCAAAACTAGATACCTTAAAACAACTCTCATTAGACAAAATAAATATCGATTTACGCCCTCACAAAAATCCTACTACTAGTTCTTCAATAAGTTTACCTACAACCTTACAGATAATGAAAGAAATATCAATGATTCCTCCAGAAGTGGAACGACAATAAAAAATGATGAAAGATTTATTCACTCTATCAAATAGTGAAACCCGATATATGGACTTTTCAGGAATATACCCAAGAATCAATTATTTATAAGAATCAGATCCACAAGAGGTAAGATATTGGTATAATTTTGGAGCCCTAAACTCAATATATTTATCATCACCAAATTTTCCAGAGATAAGTTTTTTACCACAATGGATAAAGGATGGAGTACAAGATTGTTATCTCAACAATCCTACTATAACTCCAAAAGATATTTTAGTATTAAAGTTTTTGTCAGCAGGACCAGATTTTGATAATGATGGTAGCTATCCAGCTTATCATCTAATGCAGTTGGGAAAAGCAGATTCATTCTCGATATCTATAAATCAAGAAAAAAGTAAAGATTATCTTAAATTTGAAGAAAAAGATATTCATTATAGAAGAGTAATTGGAATCAAGATAGTCCTTCAAGGACTAGAAGCCAATTTCAAAAAAGGATTTCGTACATATGGAGGTTAGAAGATTCACTCATCTATCATGATATCTCTAGCCAAGACTACTCCAGTAGCGGCTCATAATTTTTTACTCACAAAGATAAAGTTACTCGAAACAGGAGTGATAAAATCAAGCTATCAAGTACAACAGAAGATTTGTCAGTTGCGAAAACATCAGAAAGATACGTGTCCCGCATGCTCTAAAAGAACGATCCAGATGCCAGCACAAAAGGAGGAAGATAGTAACTAAAGATATCAAAAAATCTGGTGAAGACGTGTCCCTAGAGTTTTGAAGATGTGTCCCTAGATTTTTGTTTTATCTAGAAGACGTGTCCCTAAGACGTGTATTCTAATGTAAAAAATCTAAGACTAGCACCTTCTAATTTTCGGCTATAAATATGTAAAGATGAAGCATCAAGGAGGTACTTCGAGAAAAACATCCTTCTCTACACCTCCGATGCTCACATCCTTCTCTGTACCCCCCATCTTTCATAAATAAAACACTTCCTTTCTTATATTTATTCTGTGCTTTCCAAAACTAATATAGAGTAATACCCTACATCTTTCCTTAGCCAGTTCCTTACGCCTAGAGGTAGGAAATTAAACTAGGCTGTGCTAGGTATTACTGAAGGAACTATAGGAGAGTTACCTTGATTTAAAAGATTAAGGTTGGGGCTGAAACGCCTGGTAAAAGCTCCGTGGTAGAATCCGGTGATATTCTGGTCAAAACGAAACTAGGTAAGGAAGCATGATGGACCCTTTACCCTATGTTAATTTGTTATAAGCATAGAATAAATATAAGAATTCCATCCATCATTATAATCATAAATGTTGAAGCATATGGAGAACACTTAGTTAGACTAGATTTGTCTACTAAAGACAGTATAAACCGTTTGATAAATGAACTCAGATTATACTATGCTGCAGAATTAGAAAACAATAAAGATATAGAATCACGAAGACCTGATTACAGACCTATAATGTACTTCATGTCAAAACAAATCCAGATGCTTGAATATATTAGGAACTCTCGATATGAACTAAAAACCATTATAGACTTCACTCATCCAGAAGAAAATGGAGAAGAATTTGGGCCACCGCCAAGCTGGATTGCACCATACACCGTACATCGTATCCCATAGATGGTATCAGAGCCTAGAGATAAAATAAGTTTATTAGGTTTGTTTGCTTTATTTAAGTTATTATTATTACCACTAGGTTAACTACAATAGGCAAGACTTAAAAGATTCAAGAGAACTACCAGGATCTCTTTACGAGGGATCTTTTACTTCAATCTTAGCAAGTAAAAGTTTTCCCTTATGAGTCATATCTTCGGTAAGTTCCAACATTGTCATATCATTTTTCATCACCTCCTCCAATTCTTCTTAGGCTTCCATATTTTTCTCTTACAATCTCTAAGTGCGATCCTTTCGCGTCTTCTCATTAGAGCATTAGGGTGTATTATTTTAACATATTCAAACTACTGAAGCCTTATCTCTCTTTATTTGTCCATAAAATTAGCTACCTTTAATTTTTCCCTTACCATTATCACTTTTAGTAAGGTTGCACATCCAACGGAACATCTTCATCCTTGTCACCATTATCTTATGACTGTGATCTTGTTTGATGGGCCATCATTTTTCCCTATAGAGTATGATCAGCCTAATCGTTAAACGATAGAATTTACCTTTAAGCTTAAGTAGAATCTTTTTGTCACACAAAACTCCTGAAAAGATATATTTTCATTTGATTTGATAAAAAAGATAACGTAGATAATTGGCCACTATTTTAAAGGTTTCCATGTACAAAATTTCATATTGGTATCTTACAATTTCAAGTCTCACCTTTTAACCCTCTCTGTACCTTTATCCGTCATTGTTAAGGTTACACAAGCTTATTTTGACGTGGTTGCACTTATAATCATCTCAAAAACTTCATCATTCACTCTTTGATAAATAAAATATAAGGCATTTTTATTCTTTCTCTTATTCTCATGATGGACTACCTGTTCTGCATTGTTTGCACTATCATTATTGTCAAGCTCGACAACACCATTCTTCCCAAAACCTATCAATTCGTGGTAGTTAAAAGCACCCACATTTAAATAGTCTACCAATATAATTATTTCCATCCAAGATAGGAATTAAAACTTGAGTCGAGCTATTCACAATTATAACGCTGAATAAAACTTTCTCTATTCTAAAACTTTGAAGCAACATTATAATACTCTTATAACTAATTAAAGTATTTGTTTATAGACTTAAATATAATAGACTTATTATTATTTTTTAATTATAATCAATAATTAAAACCCTTGAAAGAATAGAAGAAGAAGAGGGCAATTGATATGAAATTGTATTGTATTGCTTGTATTTTTCTGAATAACTTTACATGTATTATATACACTTTTGTGTGTGATAATAAGAAATAAGATCTTGAAGATTAAATGAGATACATAAGATAAATCAAACGAGATACTAGATAAATACAAATCATATCTGTGCAGGTGAGATTATATGGAGATCTGGATATGTTTATCAGCCGAAAAGGTGAGCTTGTTGCGAAGGCGATGAAAGCAGATGAAGCTAATGCTTTAGTCATGATGTCAACAATTTGATCAAATGAAGCGATATGTCGAATATAAAGAGCTTTGTTGGCACGAACAAAGTGGATATCAATCTCTATATGTTTAGTATGAGCATGAGCAATTGGATCAACGAAAAGGAAGGTGGCACCAAGATTATCACACCAAAGTGTAGGGACAACGTCAGAGAAGCCAATTTCACTTAAAATGGATTTAAGCCAATAGAGTTCAGCAACGGCAAGAGTAATACTATATTCAGTTTCAGTGCTTGGTCTGACAACAGTAGGTTATTTCTTAGCACTCCAAGAGATGAGGTTGGAGCCAAGAAAAATACAATAACCGGAGGTTGAACGATGATCGTCAGGACAGTCAGCCCAATCAGCATCATAGTAGGCCTGTAAGGTAAGAGAAGAATTTCAGGTTAAATGTATACCTGAAGAAGGTGTAGATCGGAGGTAGCGGAGAATCTGTTTCACCGCGATCTAGTGAATGTCGGTAGGACACTATAAAAACTAAGAAACTTTGTTGACAGCAAATTGAATGTCAAGACAAGTAAGGCAAAGATATTATAGAGCAACAACAATACTCCGATATTCAGTAGGATCGGAAAGAGGAATGCCATGATTTTTTGAAAGAGGAAGAATGAGTGTGATTGGTGTGGGTACAGGTTTGGATTGATTTAGACAAGTGTAATGTAGAAGTTCTTCGGTGTATTTAGTTTGGGTGAGTAAAAGACCATTTGTTGTGGGTGTAGCTTCAATACCAAGGAAATAATGGATAGGTCCTAAGTCTTTAATGGAAAAGGAAATGTTAAGATCTTGAATAAGGGTGGTGATAAATGAAGGTGAAGAACCAGTAATCAAGATATCATCATCATACACTAAAAGCAAGGTAGTAGTAGAGGGGGTATTGTGAACGAAAAGTGACTCGTCGGATTTTATGGAGACAAAGTGAAGTTCATGAAGTTTCTAACTGAGGCGATGGAACCAAACACGAGTAGCTTGTTTAAGACCAGAGAGAGCTTTGCGAAGATGACAGACATAAGAAGGATGAAGTGGATCAATAAAGCCAGGAGGTTGAGTCATAAAGACTGGTTCTTGAAGAGTGCCATTAAGAAAGGCATTATTGACATTGAGTTGACGAATCGGCCAATTTTTGGAGAGGGCAATGGTAAGGATGAGACAAATGGTAGTTGGTTTGACAACTGGGTGAAAAGTCTTTGTATAATTTATACCAGGAGTTTGATGATAGTCTTTGGCAACAAGACCAGCTTTATAGTGATCAAGAGCGCCATCAGAATTTCATTTTGTGCGAAAGACCCATTAACAACCAATAAGATTGGCATTTGGCGGTGAAAGGACAAGAGTCCATGTGTTATTGCGATGAAGAGCTGTGAACTCGTCAAGCATGGACTGGTGTCAATGCGAAAACTTGTTTTCTTGAGTGAAAGAAGTGGGATCAAGATCATTAGGAGTCTTTGTGTGGGTAGAGTAAGTGACACAATCAGAGAAGGTGCGAGGAATACGAGTTTGATCATGATTGCGAGTGATCATGGGATGATATGAAAGTGCGGGTGGAAAGGAAGGAGGTGGTGAGGGAGATGAAAGTGGAGGTATAGGTAGAGGTAAGGAGATGATGGAGGATGAAAGAATTGAGACAGGAGAGGGAGAGGAACAAGTATAGGGAAAGTCGGTTTCAACAAAACGAACATGACGAGAAATATATAGTTTAGAGTTAACAGGGTCAAGATAGTGATAACCTTTGTAATTAGGAGAATACCCAAGAAAGACACATTTTGTAGACTTGGGTTCAAGTTTGTCTGAACGTGTGGACCTAATGAAGGGAAAGCAGGTACAACCAAAGACCCGAAAATGAGAGAGGTTAGGCTTTGTGAGGAAAAGAAGTTCATGGGGGGATTTGTTATGGAGAACAGGAGTTGGGAAAAGATTTATGAGGTAGGCAGCTGTAGAGAATGCTTCATACCAAAAGATTTTAAGAAGTGAAGCATGAATAAGAAGTGTGAGAACAGTTTCAGTAAGGTGACAAATTTTACATTTAGTGATCCCATTTTTTTGTGGGGTATGAGGACAAGAAATATGATAAGTAATGCCATGGATTGTGGAAAAATTAGCGAACAGACCTTTGACAAGTTCAGGAGCTCCATCGCACTGAAAATTTTTTATAGAGGTTGAAAAAGTTTTTAGATTGAGCTTTGAATGTTTGAAAGCGAGAAAAGGCTGGAGATTTGTGGGTTAAAGGATAAATCCATATATATCGACTGAAATCGTCCACAAAAATAATGAAATAACAAAAGTCAGAGAAGGAAAGGGATGGAGATGGCCCCCAAATATCGTAATGGATAAGTTGCAGTGGTTTATTTGAAACACGAGAAGATAAGGGAAATGAAAGACGAGTATTTTTTCCTTGAAGACAAGAAGTACAATGTTTTATTACATGAGACTTGACATTTAAAAAAGGAGATAACTTGGAGAGTGTAGCGGGACAAGGATGGCCAAGACGCTGATGCCATAATTGAAGTGGAGTAGAGGTGGTGTGGAGAGCAATCAGATCTGTGAAATGGGTTAGAATCTTCAAAGGGTAAAGATTATTGTGAATGGTACCTGCGAGAAGTGGTGTCCTAGTGTGGAGATCCTTCACAATATAACCAAAAGGATTAAATTCAATGAGACAGGAATTGTCTTTAACAAATTTAGCTACAAAAAGCAGATTGGCAGTAACATTAGGAACAACTAAACTATCATTGAGGTGAAGGGATCTAATGGGAGTGGAGAGAGGTTACTAGTAGAGGAAATAAGAAGAGTTTGTCCATTACCGAAAATCACTGAATTTGGACCATTTTACGGTGTTGAGGGTTCGAGAAGTTGAGGGTTAGGAGTCATATGAGTTTTAGTACCAGTGTCAGGTAGCCATTCTGCAAGAGTGTTGGAAGTGACAATTAAAGGATTAGACGATTTGGTGATATTTAGGGCAGTGAAAGTAGTGGATAAATTATTAGGGTCTGTGGGGTTCGAAAGTGGGCAATTTCAAGATTTAGAGGACCTAAAACGACAATGTGCAGCAATATGGCCGCATTTCCAACAAATTTGGCATTTAAGGGAAGGTTTATTGGGCCTAAAATAAGATTGGGTTTGGTTATTAGAAAAGGCTTGGTTTTGATATGGGTTGGGTTGAGTGATTGTCTAGTCTTAGAGAGATATGGATTGAAAGAGGATGGCCCATTATGATGCTGAAAAACTGGTGGCCCATTCGACCTAGTTCCAAGTCCCGTAGGGTTATTGTTGACAGGGTAAGTGTTAGTGAAGACACGTCCACCTCTTCTTTGTTTGGAGCCACCATGTCTGAAGGTAGAAGAAGATTGTCCAAACAGTGAAGCGGCAAGAGCAGTGTTTGACGGTGGGGAGTAGTGAAACGAGAGAAGTCGCTGCTCGTGGATGAGAAGCTTTGCTCGAAGTTCACCAAAGGAGATGCTGGATTCGCAATGCTCCACCGCTGTGATGAATGATTCAAAATCTGCAGGTAAGCCATTCAAAGTAAAATGGATAAGATCATAATCTGAGATTGTATCACCTACAGCCGCTAGCTCATCTGCCATAGTTGAGATTGTCGCAAGATATTTTGTGATTGACATTTGTCCTTTCTGTAGTGTATGTAGTTTGCGTCGGAGCAGAGAACATTAGGAGCTAGATTGCTGCATGAAGTGTTGCTCTAGATTGAGCCAGAGGTCACAGGCTGTGGTGCATCCAATGGCAGGTGGACAGTAAAGTTGGACAAAGATGCAGTGAGAAAACATTAGACGAGGCAATCAAATTTTTTCCACTTGAGATATTATGAAGACTCGGCATTTGGAGTGACAGGAGGTTATGGAACAAATCCATCAACGTAGCCAATGAGATCAGAGGTGACAAGAATTGAATGGATTTGGTTGCGCCAGATGAGGTAATTTGAAGAATATAATTTTGTGGTTAGGAAGTTTGTAATCTAATTGAATGGTAATGTGGGAGAGGTAAGATCGGCCATTGATCAATTTGATTTGTGAGGTACTGATTCTATATGCAGGGTGGGTGTTTGGGAAAATGTTGTATGTTTCTGTTGTTTCTGTGTGTGCAGAGTCAGTGTTTGGGAGAGTATTTTATGTGTTGGTTTTTGTTGCTTTCCGTATGTAGGGTAGGTGTTTGAAGAAATGTCTAAGTGAAGGTAGTATTTGCAAAAAAGATTATGTCTTGTGTTTGTGTCTTGGTCGAATGTAGACTGAATGGGTGTAAAGAAAATGTATAGGCTCTGATACCATGAAAGAATGGAAGAAAAAGAGGGCAATTGATATGAAATTGTATTGTATTGCTTGTATTTTTCTGAATAGCTTTACATGTATTTATATACACTTTTGTATGTGATAATAACAAATAAGATTAAATGAGATACACAAGATAAATCAAATGAGATACTAGATAAACGCAAATCATATCTGTGCAGGTGAGATTATATGGAGATCTGGATATGTTTATCAACTCTCAACCTGTTCAACTATAAAAATCTTGAATCATCCAACTTTTTTTATTCAGTTTTCAACTTTCCGATTCAATTTACTTTAACTACTTTTGTTATTAAAAATGATTAATTTATTAATTAATTGGTCAAATTGTATAAATTAATAAGTTCTTACAAAACAAAATTAATTAATTAATTTTCATTTAACAAATTTTTTTAATTAAACTTCAAATTTTTTGATGGATGAGGACAATTTGTTTCAATCATATTTGAAATTTTTTAATTTTATTTAATCGTTAGCTAATTTTATCATTGTGTAATACCAATTGAACCTTTTAATTTTTAAACCTCTTGTCTTACCGATTTAACTTTTGATTTAGTTTTTAAAACATTAATTATAATAGAAGAATCTTTAAAAATTGAAATAATTAAACAATATTAGTTTTAACAATTATCAACTATTTAACAAAAAAATTTAAAAGACTATTTTATCCCTGTTACTTGGGGTTTAAGGAAATCAAATAGTACGGCATTGAACAATCGACTAAAGCAATGTGATGGTCTCTAAGAATGCTCACACAATATGATTTCTGCCTAGTACACAGTTTTGGTGCTAGAACGTCATGTTGTTGACATGTCCACAAACTGTTTTTTTCCCCTTCCTAGTGTTGATCTTCTAGAAATATATGGCTAAAGTGCATAAAACTTTGAGAGGCCTTAGTTTTCTTCAGGACGGTTTTGAGTGCATAGTAGATGAAAAACGTAGCCAAATGTAGGATTTGGTGTTGGAAATTAATTCAAATTTTAGAATTGTTAAAATTCCTTTAGAATAGGTCTTAGTTTGTTTTTAATTTTGCAGATTCTGTAGGATAATTTTCTGATTTTATTCTTCTTTATTATGGTCAAGATATTTGATTTTGTTGAAGATTTGTTTTGATTTTTAGTTTATTTGTAAGCCTATATAAAGGCATGATCAGATAGAATAAATGAATGAGTTAAATTGCAAAGTTGCATCCCAAAAATTTCAACTTGGTATCAGAGCCATAGATCTTTGAGGGACTGTGAGATTGAGTGAAGAAAAAAAATTCTTCCAATGGCTGCTAAAAAAAGAGTAGAGTAAGTGATAGCTTTGATGATAGTGATTCTGAGGAATCATCCGATGAAGATGAGGGTGCTACTGCAAAAGTTGCCAAAAAGGTTCCTGATGTGGCTGCAGAAGAAATTTTTTTTTTGTAGGTTGGTGAGAAAGTGCATCAACAATAGTAAGATGATGAGAAAGTGCATCATACAGTGAAGAGAAGGTGCTTCACAAATAAGAAGTTTGGAGAGACGTGCTTCAATGATTGCAGGATGGTGAGAAGTGCATCAACAGGATGATGAGAAGTGCATCATTTGGTGAAGAGAAGCGTTTCACAGAATATTCTGAAGATGGAGAGATGTGCTCCAGAAAATTTGAATTAAGAGGGAATGTTGGAAATTAATTCACATTTTAGAATTGTTAAAATTCCTTTAGAATAGGTCTTAGTTTGTTTTTAATTTTGCAAATTCTGTAGGATAATTTTCTAATTTTATTCTTCTTTATTATGGTCAAGATATTTGATTTTGTTGAAGATTTGTTTTGATTTTTAGTTTATTTGTAAGCCTATATAAAGGCATGATCAGATAGAATAAATGAATGAGTTAAGTTGCAAAGTTGCATCCCAAAAATTCTAACATTTGGTATGACCAGGCTGTTTACTTTCGGAAGATAGTTAGCTCCCCGACGTTGATCTTTTCCAAGCATACGATCAAAGACTCGAACGAGGACCTCGTGCATAAAACCTGAGAGGCCTTAAGTTGTCTTTCAGACCATGACAAATGCATAGTAGATGAGACTAGAGGCGTGGCGTTGGCTAAGTTTTGAGGTCCTTTTCGGGGTCCCAGTTCCTGTTTTGTTATGTTGTATTACCTTCTTGTGCATTGGTTGAGGAACAGAAACCGCTTCAGGTCACTGGACTCTACTGATTTTCATTCTCCATTGATCATCAAATGGACAACACACATGAAAACTTGGATCAAATTAGTGACACACTGTGCTAAAGCTGGGAGAACATGGACCTATAATCAATAGATACTTCACTTCCTAAAAATCGGAGTTCTCGAAGAAAAAATGATGAGTTGCTTCAAAGTTTGAGTCTTTCGCTTTTATGCAGACGGGTATTGAAAGATTCATGCCCCGCTTAGTAAAGAGCTGATAATCTTTTTTTTTAGCTGATTGACCTATTTCAAATGGCTGGTCGTATAAACAAGCTATTAAACTTGTTTAGTAAATAGCTGGTTGGGTTAGTTGATTCAACCCAACTAGCTAATTTTTTATCAGCTCCTTTACAGGAGCGTTTCCTTATCAGCTGATAGCTTTTTTAATTTTATGTCGATTTTGCCCCTCATTTACTCTTTAGCCTTCAATCGCTCCTTTCTCGTTTTATTTAGAATCCTCTTACTTTCTTTGCTCTTTCCTTGCATCTCTTACATCTCTCAGCTCTCACATCTCCACCAGATCACCATTGCTGGTTTACAGGTCACCATCTCTTGGCTCTTTTATTTCTCTTTTCTTATCTTGCAACTTCTACCAAAGGATAGAGATTGAAAGTCTCGCTCGTTTCGCTGCGCAAGAGCACAATAAAAAGCAAGTCTTTTTAGATTTCTCTTTCATTCTGGTTCTGGGTTTTATTCCATGATTGATATGAGATGGAATTTTGGGTATGTTTCAACCTCTTATGGAAGTTTGGTGTAGCTCTTTTTTTTTTTCTATCAGCGAGATTATTCTGCCTTACTCTTAAATAGTAGCAAAAGCTTTGTCATTTCCTAACCAAAACACTCAATTTATGATCACCTCACATGGGATCTGGGTTTTTTAGAGTAAGCAACAGGCGAAATGATTGGAAAAATTGTTAGTTTATGCCCTTGCAGCCAATTTATTTTGATTGTAAATTTATTTATGTGACGTTATTATTTTTCAATAACAGGCATTCTTTATCTTTGTGTATTATTAATTATTTAATTATTAATCATAAAGATAAAATTCATGGAATAATTATTATGCAATTAGAAATTATAATGTCATTATAATTATGAGTTTCGAATTGCATTTTATATTATTCCTAAAATGTTCCTAGTCGTAAACATCAAGACGGGGTATTGATGAAATGGTTAGACTAGCACATGTTTGTTTCTTTCTTATGAAGAAAGTAATTGATCTC
>JAOQML010000009.1:22327858-22345544 GCA_027568935.1 Erythroxylum urbanii
ATATTTTAAATTTAATTACATTTATTGATAATTATCAATTTAATTTAATTTAATTATCAAAATAAATAAATTATTATTTTAAATTAAATCACTTTTTGTAGTTTTCATAAATTTTGAAAACTAGAAGAAACCAAAATCAAAAACTCAAATAAACAAGTTTGTTTACTAAATTTGAAAACAAATAAAATAAAAAACAGAAATAAACATGTCATAATATAATCATTGTAAATCAATTATGGAGCTAATGTAGTGTGCTGTTATTGATATATATATATATACATATAAGAGTTTTTAGTTTTTGATAGTATGAGAGATGAAAATTTGTGAGCGTAAAACAAACACATTCCTCCATTCTCTTTATTAGTTGGCTATACAAGGATCCAAACTCACAATTCGATCCTTTTATTAGTGCGCTAGTTTGATATTGTTGTGTTATTAGTCGTAGAAGCAATAGAATCAATCAAGTAAATAAAAAAAAGCAGTAGAAGCACACAAAAATTTTACGTGAGAAACTCAAGTGTCAGGAGAAAAACCGCAAAGAGAGTCTTTCTCTCTCACACACACAAACCATAGGACTAACGAAGAGTTCACCAATACAATGTTTCAAAGGACCCCAAGGGGTGTTTATATAGTAGTATAACCCTAAGATAGGAATCCTACATAGAGCAGGATTTTGAAATAGTGTCAAATAAGTAGAGTAGGATTTTGAAATAATGTCAAATTAGGAAAAAATAACCTACACAAAGTAGGAATCTTGAAGACTTGGTCATTATCCCAACAAATCTCTACTTTGTCACAAGACCAAAAGTAGGAACTCTCTTCACTGTAACTCCTGAAGGGCGCTCAAGTATTAAGAATATTGGCTAAGTCTAAGCAATGCTTGAACTTAGCAATAGGTGGTGGCTTGGTCAACATGTCAGCATCTTAGTGGTGTGAACGTTCTTAACAATAACTTTATCTGCTTCAACAGTATCATAAACGAAGTGGTGTCGAGCATCAATATGCTTAGTCTTAAAGTGATACTTACTATTTCTCATGAGGTGCACGACACTTTGACCATCATAGAAGACAACAAGGACATCTTGTTGTAGACCAAACTCTTTCACCAAACCTCAGAACCAAATAGCTTCTTTCACTCCTTCAGTAGTAGTAATATACTTCGCTTCAATGGTCGATAATGTCGTAATGGACTGTAGAGAAGAATACCAACTGATAGTTAAACCAAGCAGAGTAAAAACATAGGATGAAAATGACCTTCTCCGATCATAGTCACCACCATAGTCGACATCTACATAGCCAACTACACTACTGGGATCAAAACGACTTTTGTCAAAGGCTAAACCGAGCTCACTAAAACTCTTCAAGTAGTGAAGGATCCACTTCACACCTTCCCAATGCTCCTTACCAAGATTATGCATGTACTTAAATATAACACTGACAACATATGCCAAATCCATCCAGGTATATACCATAGCATACATTAAGCTACCAACGACATTAAAGTACAGAACGCAAGACATACATTCCTTAGCTTCATTAGTAGATGGGCATTGTTCAACACAAAATTTAAAATGTGCAACTAATAGAGTAGTATGGGCTTACAATGAGCTAAATTGAACTTGTCAAGCATCTTCTGATTATATTTCTTTTAAGAGAGCATAAGTTTACCTGTTTGACAATACCGAATAATCTCCATCCCAAGAATCTTCTTAGTAGCACCCAAGTCTTTTATATCAAATTCACTGCTAAGTTGGGCCTTCAACCTATGAACAAGAGCCTTACTAGTTGCTGCAATCAACATGTCATGAACATAAAGCCAAAGATAGAAGAAGGAACCATCAGGGAACTTTTGAAAATACACACAATTATTATAGATACTTCTAAAGTAGCATTACCCGATCATGAAAGAGTCAAACCTTTTATAACACTGTCTTGAAGATCGTTTGAGACCATACAAAGATCTCTTCAAACGACAAATATGATCCTCCTTTCCTTGAACCACAAAATCCTTGGGTTGATGGATGTAAATTTCTTCTTCAAGATTGCCATGCTGGAATGCAGTTTTCACATCCATTTGCTCAAGATCTAAGTCATAAAGAGCAACAAGAGATAATAGTACACGAATAAAGGTATGACGAACAACAGGAGAGAATACCTCATTGAAATCAACTCCTTCATGTTGATCAAAACTACGTACAAAAAATCGAGCCTTATATCTTTTGCTTTCAACACTGGGGATGTCTTCTTTGAGCTTGCAAATCCATTTGCAACTAATAGCATGCTTACCTTTAGGAAGCTTCACTAATTCCCAAGTTTTGTTCTTATGAAGACTCTCAATTTCTTCCTGCATAGCACCAATCCAGTTCTCACCATCTACACTATCAATAGCCTCAGAATTCACAATCATAGTCTTGTAATCTGGCTAGCAATTGGGTTTGTCTCCTAAAACGATCTCGAGCCAACACATAATTAGGTTGTACTGGCGGTGGATCAACTTGTACAATGGCACCAGTCTAAGTTTCCTGAGACTCAAAAGTAAGTGGGACTGTCTCTTTAGGGGGACTAGCAGGGATGACGAACTCTACCTTCTCCCTTATATTAGCCTGATCATCTGCACAAGGAGAATACAATATAAGATCTTGGCTAGTAGAAAATATAACATCTTCATAAAAGGTTACAACAAGACTATGATAAATCTTACAATATTTGGGGTCAGGATAATAAACACGATAATCTTTAACCCTTTCCTCATAACCTAAGAAGACACATTTAACAACATGAGACTCTAACTTGCCCTTATTAACATTAACATAAATAGGACACCTAAAAGCACGAAGATTAGAATAATCAATAGGTTACCTGGCCAAATTTCTTTTAGGATTTTTTTGTTGATAGAACGATGTGGAGAATGATTGACAAGATAGCATGCAGTAGTAGCTGCTTCAGCTCAAAACTCACGTGCTAACTTAACATAAGAAAACATTCATCGGACTTTCTCTAATAAATTCATATTCATACGCTTAGTAACTTCGTTTTGCTGAGTCTTACCAACTAACGTGTGGTGTCTAGCGATGCCTTCCTTCTTGCATAGGTTATCAAAAGCATCTATATAGAACTTAAGACCATTTTTAGTTCTCATCGGCTTAATTTTCTTACATGTTTGGTTCTCGATCCAGGTTTTCCACTCCTTAAAAGCGGGAAGAACATCATTCTTCTTCTTTAGGAAAAAAACCCAAACCTTACGAGAGAAATCATCGATAATGGTCAACATACATCTTCTACCACCTTAAGAAGCAACGCGAGAGGGACCCCATCAGAATAAATATAATCCGGAGTACCTTTGGTCCTGTGAATCCCTGGGGAAGAGAAACTCACTCTAGTCTGTTTACCGAAGATACAATGTTCACAGAACTCCATATTACTTAAACTCTAGCTCAATAAACCCCTCTTGCATAAGATTTGCATACCTTTCTCACCTATATGACCTAGGCTGTAATGCCACAACTTGGTGGCATCTTGATGAGACTTAGATGAGGCAACATCAACAATACTAATAACAATAGAGCCCTATAACACATAAAGAGCACCATGTATTTTCTTTTTAAGGATTACAAGATTACCTCGGGACACCTTCATACTCCACCTTCAGAGGAGTATCTACACCCAAGAGACTCAAGTGTTCAAATCAGGAACGTGACAAACATTAGATAGGCTTTCAAGAACACCATAATGAGTTTTAATATTGATTATACCTTTCCCCAACACATCACACTGTGCATTATTACCCATAAGGACAACACCTTTAACTATTTCATAGGTGGCAAATCAATCCCTGTAAGGACACATATAAAAAGTACAACCGGAGTTTAGGATCCATTCATCTTTAGATCGTTGTTTACCTTGAACAACCAAAAGAACATCACTTCCTAAACTATAATCAACTATAGAAGGCTTGGGGGTAGAATTAGATTGATTTCCCTTATTTTTACCTTCTTTTTCAAGTTTATTTTTTAATTTATAACAGTCTGAGACCTTATGTCTGATTTTCTTGCAATATTTACATGTTATATTGACATTTCTACGTCTAGAATTAGATTTAGACTTCTTATGGTTCTTATTACTCTCTCTCTTCTTAAAAGTTCTACCTCTAATCGTTAAACTCTCAGCCTCCTTCTTAATGGAAGCATCAAAATTTTCTTTAGACAGGAAAGCGAATTTAACTTCTTTTAAAGAGAGAGTTCCACAGTTACTATAAAGCATGATTTCATTAAAGTGTTTATACCAATAAGGTAGTGAAATAACAAGCAACACTATTTGATCCTCATCATCAACTTTAACATCAAGATTTTGCAAATCAATAATAATGGAATTAAATTCACCAAGATGAGATGGGACGGGTGAACCTTTGGACATCTTAAGCGTAAAGAGACATTCTTTGAGACGAAGTTTGTTGGCCAGACTCTTCTTCATGTGAAGTGATTCCAATTTCCACCAGAGTCCTGCAGTAGTTGTCTCACGGATTACTTCCCGGAGCATTTCAAGCGTCAAGCATAACTGAATAGTGGAAAATGCTTTTTCATCCAACTGTTCCCAATCCTATTCTGACATATTGGCAGGTTTCTTTGTCTTGCCAGACAATGCTTTCTTCAATTCATGTTGTGTGAGAACTGCTTGCATATGGACCTTCTAAATAGCAAAACTGATTTTTCTGTCAAACTTGTCAATGTCGAATTTGGATGAAAGAGACATGGCGACAAGACTTGATTGATTGAAACGAACCTTGCTCTGATACTAGTTTGTTATGCTAGTAGTCGTAAAAGCAATGGCATCAATTTAGCAAATAAGGAAAAATAGCAGAAGCACACAAAAATTTTACGTAGTAAACTTGAGTGATAGGAGAAAAAACCCACGGGGCAAAGAGAGCACTAAAATATGCACTATGGCAAGGAGAAAAATTGCAAGTATTTTCTCTCTCACACACACAAACCTTAGGACTAACGAAGAGTACACCAATAAAATTTTTCAAAAGCCTCCCAAGGGGTGTTTATATAGTAGTATAACCCTAGGGTATGAATCCTACACAGAGTAGGAATTTGAAATAGTGTCAAATAAGGAAAAAAGTATACAAAGTAAGAATATACACAAAGTAGTAATCTACATAGAGTAGAAATCTTGAAGACTTGGGTTATTATCCCAACAGATATCAATCAAATTAGGCTCTAATAATGATCTCAATTGGAGATCATAAATCCTTCTTCTAAGTCGCAATCTTAATGTGCTTCATCACATGAAAAAGAATAATGAAAAACTCAAGGTCAAGCTTGAAGATGGAAACGAGAACCCAAATTATACCTTATGGCTAGCAAACAACTAACTTCTCTTCTTATGGTTACTCGGTATAATAAAGGAAGAAGTTCAAACATCCATTGCAGTAGATACTACTTCTTACAATGTTTAGAGTTCATTAAGAGAATAGTTGCTGCCAACCATAATTTAAAAAGAAGGCCTTCTTTAAAGTATCTATCAAAAAGGGATTAAGACCTTTGGATAAATAAATAAAAGAATTCAAATCAATATGTGAAAATCTTGTAGTTATTAAGAAATAAGTATTCAATCTTGATAAATTTTTTCATATTACTCAAGGATTAGGACTAAAATATGAAAACTTTCGACTAGCTATGATAACCAAGCCACCTTATCCTACTTTTAACTAATTTGTGCTTGCTCTTTAAGGATGTGAGCTGACTCTTGCTACCCAAAAGCAAGAAGAAAAAGGCTACTAGTTGAAGCAATAGAGGAAATCAAGGCGGTTTTAGCTTAAGGGTAGAAGCTTTACTCCAATTGGTTGATACAATAATAGAGGGTTTAGTTTCATATAACTCCACGAGAGAAGACATTAAAGGAGCAAAATCAAGAAAAAGATAATAAACCAATCTGTCAAATTTGTGGAAGGAAAAATCATATCACTCTTGATTTCTGGTATAGGTTTGATTATTCTTATCTATTAGAGGACTTACTGCAGGCTCTAGTTGCTCTCACTATAAACAATAATGACCCTTTTCTCTACAAACACTTAAGAGCAACAACGCATATCGTCAATGATACAGGTGTGTTGCTTTGTCCAAAACCATATAAATGGAATGATGTTATTTATAGTAGAGATGGAGACAAATTATTTATAACACATATTGGTGATACAAGTGTTAGTAGTTTAAATTTAAAGGATGTTCTTATTGTCTTTAAACTAAAGAAAAACTCAATTTCAGCATGCAAAATCACTGTCGATAACTCTTATGCTGTTGTATTCACTACATATGATTTTCTTATTGAGGATAAAAACAATAGAACATTAGGAAAGTGGCATATACAGAAACAACTATATATTTTTTTATTAAAATTTTCATAAAGCTTTATGTGCAATCAGATGGGGCAACTTATCTTCCTTCTAGAACTAACGTCTTGAACATCTAAGTGCAAAGATTATTTCTTTGCTAAAAAGGAAGAAAGATATTTGATCTCACTAATTGACGAACTAAGCATTTGATTTGTGGTAGTTGTTAAGTGGGAAAGAGTTGTAAACAATCCTTTAATTTGAATAACAAAACGTTTTATTTTCCTTTACAAAAGGTGTATTTTGATCTCTGGGGACCTGTTCCTATTGTTTCCAATCAAAGTTTTCGATTTTATATTATTTTTATAGATTATTTTTCAAACTTTACTTGTTTATACCATTTTTAAAAAGTCATATTTTTATTCTTACTTCTCAAGTTTCAACGACTTGTAGAAAACCAAATTGATAAAAAGATTAAAAATTTTCAATGTGATAGGGTTGGAGAATTAAAATCTTTCGATTTTCTCAAACATATTGATGACTATGGATTTCAACTACAGATTTGATGCCTTGGGAGACTATATCAAAATGATGTAGTTGAAAGAAAGCACATATATATTATTGAGAAATGTTTAACCATATTATTTCATGCTAATCTACTGACATTTTTATGGGTTAAAGCAATTCTTGTAGCTGCCTACTTAATTAATAGGATGTCATCCTTAGTTTTGATAACCAATCTATATCACATGGAACTTGGTTATAAAAGCTTGTAAGTGTTTGGATGTTTATATTTGTCATCTCTAAGGCCTCAAGGTAGATAAGTTTGTCAAGAAGATGTATCCATGTGTGTTTATCGATTATAGTCCAATCCATAGGGGCTATCATTGTTACAAAATTCAGAAGAAGAGAGGCTACACCTCAAGGCATGTTGTTTTTTAAGAAGGCAAATTTGTCTACAAACTAGCTCCTATAAAATCAAGTCCAATGTAATTGGAACTTATTGAAATTCCAACCTTTACTAAATGGTTTAACATCACACCTAATATTGTTCCTAAGGATTAATTTGAAATGTAATTAGTAATGCAATCTTCTATTTTGAATAGTAATACTTGTTATGATGTAGATAGTGGCACAACTCTTAATAACCATAACATGCTAGCTCTAAACCTTAAAAATGGTGCACTTTCTAATGTAGAAGAATTGTAAGAAACTAAATCATTGGCAACAATAGAACCAGTTGATGCACATGCTACCATATTGACAAATGATGCAATAGATCTTGTAGATGTACAAGCTAGCATTATAAAATGACTAGGTTAATAGCTTAAATGGTGTCAACATTAATAGTAGTGCAAATGAAGCTTGTGTTCATCCACAACAAGATAAGCCACCTTCAAAACATTTGTAGGACTATCAATACTACTTGATCCAAGACACGTTACCTACAAAACCATGAAATCACCACCATGCACTTAATCACTCTCGTTATGTGGCTTCCAAGGAGGAAGAATTGCTCTTCATTCAAACAAGGCCTAGTCACTAGTTCTACAACCATCAAATATGAATGTAGTTGGGTCAAAAAAATTTTCGAATTAAACACCATGAAGATGGCTTTGTATATAGACTAATAGCTAGTCTTGTTACTTGAGGTTTTACCCAAAATATTTTTGCATTGACTTTAATAAGACCTACAATGCTTTTTTTTTTTATACCACTATTCGACTTGTCGTTGTTATTTCTACTTCAATAAATTGGTGCATAAAATAACTTGACATCAATAATGCCTTTTTAATAGAAGCTTGAAAGAAATTGTGTACATGGAGTAGCCCTCTAGTTTTATAGATGTTCATAATCTTATATGCCTTCTTCACAAGTCCCTTTATAGGTTTAAAGCAAGCCCTTCGAACTTGTTTTGATCATTAGTATCAATTCCTTTTACACCTTAGTTTCTATTGCAACAAGGTATATTCCTTTTTAATTGTCTATCATCAAGGTTCTACTACAGTGTTATTTCTTATCTATGTAGATGACATTTTGGTGACTAGAAACAATAACTCATTCATCTCTCAACTAATTAGTCAATTGAGTTTAGAGTTTGTCATGGAGGATCTCAAATTGCTACACATCTTCCTAGGTGTCAAAGTTAAAGAATTCACTAGAGGAGATGTTCTTTCATAAGACAAGTACATTAAAGATCTTCTTGCTTGCACTGGCGTGACTAATTGTGCAATTACTGCTTCTCTCATGGTTCTCAAGGATATGCCTCATGTTTCAGATGATACACTTATGGGAGCCACATATTACAAGAGCGTTATTGGTGCCCTTCAATACCTTACATTTACTCGACCAAATATCTAACTTGTAGTGAATGCAAATTTTCAAGTTTTAAATAAACCCATTAAATTACATCTCAGGGCAGTTACATGAATACTTTGTTGTCCTAAGGGAACACAAGACTATGGATTTCGCTTTATATCTTGTAGTTTACTTTCTTTATATACCTTTTTACACATTGAATGGGGAGGATGTCCTTTAACACGACGAAGCACAATTGGTTTTATGTCTTCTTAAGAGCCAATTGCATCTCATGGTGTTATCAAAAGCAATCTATAATTGCTAGATCAAGTTCAGAAGCAGAATATCGATCCATGGCCTCTACTATTGTTAAGTTAACATAGCTTACATTCTTGTACGTGACATCAACATTTCCTTGTTTCAACCTCCTTAGTTATTTTGTGACAATATTATTGCTCCTTATATGTCTGTCAATCCTTTATTTCATGCAATGACAAAATATATTGAAATAGATTATCACTTTGTCAACAAAAAAAAAAGTGGTCATGAGTAACCTTATCACACGATTTATGTTATCTTTTCATCAGGCGGCAGATTTCTTCACCAAATTTTTGCCAAGAGCATCGTTTTTATTTCTTCGTAGTAAGATGGGACTTCATTTACAGTACTCTGCCTCCATCTTGAAAGAAGCTGATAAGAAAGCAAAAATTATTGTAAAAGAGATAAATATAACATGGAATAAGAAAAATCGTGACAGTCAAATCAAGACAACTAACAAAATCATTGCCAATCAAAAATCATGGAGCTGGTGTACAAAATTAAGAAGCTAATGTAGTATACTATTATTCTTGTTTTTGTATTATTTGTACATATACCTCTCTTGTTTCCAAAATTAAATTAAGAAAGAAAACAAAACGTTTTTTAGTTTTTCAACTCTATGGAGACATTTTCGCATTCAATTTGAGAAATGATCTTTAAGGTTGCAAGCAATGAATCGATAGTTATTGATCGGCGCGATGGGGTGGGAGTGTAAAGAGGTGTATTCCTATCCAATAACTCTTCTAACCCAAGAACAGGCTTTCAAATTCTGATCAGGAACCCAAAGTTGAGAACTTCGACCAAGAAAACGTCTACCGTGGAATTAATATTCATATTGTATTACTTAATCACCACGTGTGCAATGACATGCTTAAAGAATAAGAACAAACGTCCTTTTTTTTTTTTACTTTAATCGATTTCTCCTATCTCTGTCATTATTATTTATTGGAATTGGGTCAGAAAAGTCAAAATATTTTAAAATAACAAAAAGAAAAAGCCAATTTAGAGCCCCCGCAATCAATTACAGTGACATTATAAATTTTGTTGCTAGAATTTCAATATAACTATTTCTGAAAGATCAGTATGATAAGAAAAGAGAAGTTCTTTCTTTCTTGTCTTTTCTTTTCTTTTTTCCTCCTATATACGCTGCTTTGAACCAACCATTTCAACAGGCACACGTCTGCCCTATGGTCAAATTCGAACCAACGAAGATGTTAACTATCGTTTCTTTTCAGACGCATACATAATTCCCTTGGTAGAAAGAAAGAAGCTGAAAGCTACTTGACTGTAAGAGAAATTTGTTAATGAAGCTGCCTTTTAGTTTAGTAGTAGGGTAATGTGTATTGACTCACTGGCCTAGCAATTAGTTTATCTTCTTAAATGGGTTAAAACATAGAATTTACATATTTCTATTTTGCTTCATCTGAATGCTGTATGCATTATGCATACTCGAATATTAATTTATTGTGACTGCATGGAAACGCAAGAAACTTGTCGTATGCATGTAATTAGTACAAGGTCAAGTATAGGAGAGGTTCTTTCTTATTTTAAATGATAAGGCAGGCATTGTAAAAATTCAGAATCTGTGTGAACATCAAAATTTGACCTACGACTTGTAAGAGAAATACACTAACTTACATTAATAAAATAAGACAGAGCAACCTGTCGATCGATTATGTATGTTTTGTTACAATATTATAAAATTAAACCACTAATCCCCCAACAACCATGACAACTATTTAGGGATTAAATATGCATTTCAAAGGCCATATTATGTTACAGGCGGCAGGTCAGAAATTAAAAAGTGAAAAAAGAAATGCGAAAAGGTAGAGATATTGAACTCGTTACTTGTTAGTAACTAAAGATTAAAGCGGTTGGTACGTCATTTATCAGCCAAGAACAATGATTAGTAGCCGGGAATTGTGAGGAGAAACAAAATGATAACTATTTAGGACTCTTTCAAAAGCTTTGTAACTAATTGCATAATGGTTCCACTACTCGTGACGCTTTTGGGAGACCCTTACACTCATTAACACGTATTTTTAGGTTTATGAGTATTTGCATACACTTGGCTACTTGTAGTTAATACCAATCTGCAAATTCTGTATTATCACATTCTGTTGTAAATGTCTCACTAATGTATATATTTGATTATAATAATTTGCAACTAACAATGTAATTCATATCTATAAATTTAAAACTTTGATTTAATAGTTTGTCTTATAAAGATTATTGTTCCTTAGAGAAAATTTGTGAGATCACTGCACAACTTCAATGAGGTAAACTATGTGAAACAACTTTTCTGAGCCATTTTTTATTCTCAAAAGCTATAAGTTTTAGCTTATCCATTTTTCATTTACGTAAAAAGACTTAACCGTGACCCGGTGGGAGAAGATTTAACAAGCTAGTCCGATCAATGGCCATTTTATCAGAGAAGAGACATGGGATATTATCTTTTTCAACCCTTTTTGTCTAACAGTCCCGGATACTGATAGGGCAGTGCCTAAGTCTATCATCTCTTTCTTGTTTGCGGTGGTTGCGCGAGCAAAGTGAGACAAAGAGACCCACCCATCATCTCTCTTTTTTGTTGGTGGTGGTTGCACGAGTAGACTCTGAGAAAGAGAGAGAGGTCTACGGTTGTTTAAGAGGTGCTTTTCTATGGAGATTTTAAGGTCGAAGGTCATAGTTTCGATGGAGGCTTGCCCCCTGCAGTCTTGTTGCTCACTGTGTCTTTCTGGGACCCATTTCTGATACCCTTCGTTTGGACCCACCTAAAATTCCAGAAACAGTACCCTTTCTCTATCCATGTAGGTAGGTTGCTCTTCTCATGCGCATAGTTAAACTAACCCCACCCCACCCCAAGACTGTAATAATCACCGTGAAACAAACCTCAATTTCCATGTGTCTCTGGCCTTTTATGTCCTTACATCTCATATATAAATAGCCTTTATACATACTCTTCCTTACTACAACAAACTAGTTACTCCACTTCTCCTACCTTCCACTTCTATATTCTGTCCTTTCTGATTGTATGTCTTTTCCTCTCCACCTTCTCATCTCTCTCTGGTTTGCTTGTAAATGACACAGAGCATGAGCATATCCGTAAATGGACAATCTCAGGTCCCTCCAGGCTTTCGATTCCATCCCACAGAGGGAGAGCTCTTGCATTACTACTTGAAGAAGAAGGTTTCTTACGAGAAGATCGACTTAGATGTTATTCGAGATGTTGATCTTAACAAACTCGAACCATGGGACATTCAAGGTTTGTCTTCCTCTATTTAGTGTATAACTGCGAATATATTTTAAATTCTTGTAACTTGATGATGTTAAGGAGTTTAGATTTTGGTTTTTGTAGAGAGATGCAGAATAGGGACCACCCCCCAGAACGATTGGTACTTTTTCAGTCACAAAGATAAGAAGTATCCAACAGGAACTCGAACAAATAGAGCTACTGCTGCTGGGTTCTGGAAGGCCACAGGCCGCGATAAGGTGATATACAGCAATGGGAAAAGGATTGGAATGAGGAAAACTCTAGTTTTCTACAAGGGTCGAGCCCCACATGGTCAAAAATCCGACTGGATCATGCATGAGTACAGATTGGACGACAACACCACAGACACCAATGTAAGCCTTTTCTATAACCTACACCAATCTGCATTTGTTGAAAAAAAATTCCTGATCACCAACCTCTTACGTTAGCTAAGTTGTATAAATTCAGGTTTCCAATGTAATGGGAGAGGCAACGCAGGAAGAGGGATGGGTGGTTTGCCGTACCTTTAAGAAAAAGAATCTCCACAAAACCCTAGACAGTCCTTTAAGTGCATCCTCTATCACTGCAGAGACCAGGACGTCACAGATGTTCAGCTCTTTCAGTGAAGGAGCTCTAGATCAAATACTTCAACACATGGGAAGGACACGTAAGGAAGAGAACGAAGCTGACATTATTAACAATGGAAGATTTCTCCGGCCAATCGATACAGCTAGCAGCAATAGCTATAATGAGAGGTTTATGAAGCTTCCAAGCCTAGAGAGCCCAAACTCAACGAGTAGCCAAAGCCAAAGTTGTTACCAAGCCATGGTCACAGACAATGAAGACTCCATAACCAATCAGGTGGGCTGCACCAATCCCAACCCGGTTTATCCTATCGACTCGAGACCCACCAACTGGGCAGCTCTTGATCGCCTGGTAGCTTCTCAGTTAAATGGTCAAAGTGAAACTTCCAGGCAACTAGCATGCTTGAATGATCCCGCCATGGCCTATTACACTCTTCCCAATCATCATGATGTCCAGTTGCCAAACCTACGATCGTCATTTTCTCTTCCATCAAACAGGTCTTACCATGGAAATCAAGATTTCAATAGTAGCGACGTTGACCTCTGGAATTTCGCCACCCGATCGTCGTCGCCTGATCAAATTTGTCACGAGTCAAACCCTAGTATATAACAGAACAACTCTACATGTAATCATATCGTTCAGTACTAAAGTCAGAAGAGTATAATGGCATTAGTAATGTGATAATACAAGTGATATAACATTCAAATAAAGCGGAATGAGTGCTTAGATGGGGTGGCATTGTCAAACGTTATCTTTACTTAATCAAGATGTCTTCCATTGTCAATTTGTTATCTAGAAACGCAGCCAACAGTGGGTGGTATGATAATATCTTTCTAACTGCAATAATAATTCTGCCTTTTTATGCCTCTAATAATAAGGCCTTATTAGATAAGTCTTATGCGTAATTATTTTTGGATCGAATCATCACATGGTCTGTCGGTCTGTGCTACTTTTCCGATACGACCTGCTGTTCACCACCATTCCTCCGTCGTATAGAGACGGGTCATTGTTGTTCATTAAGCTCTGGTTTGTGTTGCACACATTGAATAACCTAATGCCTCTTTTGATATGTTATTTTATCAAACATATTGGAACTGGAAAAAGAAAAAACACCCAATATATTGAATCAGACGGGTCCAGTCTCAAATCATATAATGGAGAATGGAAGGGGGACCATTAGATTTATAATTGGTGTAATCCCCTCCACAAACTCCTCCTTTACTTTTGTGGGAGAGAAAAGTTAAAAAGTTGAGAAAAATTGATAGTCAAACTAATATAGGTCATGTGGTATACGAAGATTAACTAAAGAACCTTTTGATCTCTTACCCTTCAGTTTTAAAGTCAATTTTTGGAGGGTTGAATTATTAGTTAATGTAAAACAACCTTGCTCCTCTTTATAACTGTACATTAACTTGTCTGAAAATACAAAGACATGACAACGTACGAGAGAGGAACAAAGTGGAAGCCAACAAGAAGCGGGATTCTAGGCCATGCCACCAACCACTTTCTTTGGAAAAGCTCAAGGAACTTTTAAGCCTTTGAAACTACGTAGTTTCCCATTATGTAATCCGACAGCGACCACCTTATTGGGAGTTAGGGGTGTACGGTCTTTCTAATCGTCTTATCGTGTTTGTTCTCAAATTGCCAAAAGCACGTGTACACGTACACCGCATCTGTTTCTTTTTTCACGTCCGTAAAAGTTGATTACTTTTTCATTAAAGTTAATATTGTTTAGCATCTTATGTTTAGTAGCCAAAGTTTCGAAGGACAAGCTTAATTAATTGGAATTAGGCGTATATATGCTGGATGCCTCTCCGGCCTACAGAGCTGGGGGTGTATTTGATATTTGATGTTGCAATACTCTTGAGACGTCTTTTGAATAGCTCAGGGGTACAAATAAATTTTGATGAATGAATTGAATTTTATTATATGCAATTTTAAAAATTAAATCCATATCACTAGCAATTACGCAATTTCATACTTGATCGGAATTAATTAATAAGTTTATGATATGATCATAGGAATAGTGTTACTCAAATAATCTCCCCACTTTTTTTTGTTAATCAAATGACATCAATTAACTTAACAGTATAATATTATATATGCGATAATACAAGGAAGATAATGTGTATATATGAATTTTAATAAATTAAACAAAACCATTGAATTATTCATTAATTAGCATTCTATTATTATTATTATTATTATTATTGAATATCTAAATATGCATAAAAATTAGCATGACCGAAATCGAAACCAGTATTTATGTCTATTATAAAACTGTATTTATATGTGACGCTAAATAGTTGATTAAAGTGTAATTAGAATTATTCATATTGTTTGCAGCAAATAGAGCATTTCGCTATTAATTACACATTTTTATTATCAGCTAACCAGTATGGAAAGCTTGATAAACAAACAAAGGGAAAAACCCTAGAGAATTAGAAAGGAGATCAAAACGTTTCAAGTTTTGTGGTGTCAACAAGACGTATCCTGTGGAGAAAACATTGGAAGTTGGAACCAGAGGGAAATGTCTTCTCATTTACGCTCCATCCCAGATTTGAGAAAGACCAAAACTTAATTGACTATCGAGCGAATATGCATCCGATTTAACTCCCCAACTTGACTTGAGTTACAAATCGACAAGGTCCAGGTTATGTTTAAGCATTATTTCTCATCACTTTCAGTTTCTGGAACAAAGTTTTCCCTTTTCATTCAATTGTACGCAGGTCCTACACAAATTCCTGTCTCATTGTTACTTCTTAATTATCAACATATCATCGTCATCAGGAAATTGTTCAACTTTTTTCTTCCCATGTAGCAACAAAAGAAACAGAAACAACTGATTACGTTTACTTATTTATGCTAAACCTAAACCACATAATTAAGGAACAGTTCAACATTACTGTAATTTTTAAAAATTAAACTCTTGCATATTTTCTTAATTATATGGAGAGTAGAAAACAAACGCATCCAAGAAAAGGCACGCCCTGGTTTTAATTTCATTCCAATTTATGGTAATAGAGAATAGAACTAGGCAACCTGTTTACTTGAAATGTGTGGTTGAGAGAGACAATCATGAACGAAGTTTCAAGCCTTCGAAACACATGATCACTTGTTTACGTCAAAGACCCACTAGCCAATGTGGAGTCATGCCAAAACCCCTAATTGGTTCATCGATAAATCATGCATACAACTGGCCATGACTATTCACAACAATTCAACCCATTATGATCACCATTAGGTATTTATTGTTAGTGAGGACTTTGGATAACACCCGCAATTTATTGCTAATTAAAGAATTTAATCATTAAAAGATTGAAATGAAAAATATCATAAAAAATTTCTCAGAGATCGATAATTGCTTTTGTGTTTTCTCAAAGATGTGATTAAGATAACTTGATCAATTAAATATATATTAAAACCTCTTAAATTAGTGGGTTAATCAAGTTTGGTGACATAGGGTCGGACCGTGAGTTGGGCAAGGTGTTACATCAGTATGGAAATTGGGGCACCTGCAGGAGCTCTCCTCTAATTTGTGGATGCACTTTCTATATGGTTTCGGCATGGAAGCTCCTATTATATCTCTTTTTGAAAAACAAGGCCTAAGAATCATATCGCAAAAAGATATTTGATGTGATCAAAAGGCTGGATCCTAAAATTCTTTACATGATTTTTTTTGTGTCTCAAATATTTATACTCATTTCGCTAGAGTCCAGGCAGCTAGAGAACACGAAGACGGTGACACCCTTTTACCCTACCATCACCAAATGAGGTGTGGAAGATGGATCCCTTTCGGAAATTGATGACAATTATTGAACTGTTAAACCAATTGACACCCCTTTTTTGATAAAGGACAATAATTGACATGTCACATCTCATCCTGGACTCCAGTACTAATACTCTTCTATAATGATATTTACCATAAGTTCTATGTTTCATTTTTTATTATTATTATTTTTAATTATATTAAGTATCTCAGTTTAGTTGGACTAATCTTAAGTCTCTAAGACTTCACCCCAAGAACTTTAGAGGATGTAAATCTGAAACCTCAAGATCCTTCAGGTTCCTACATAGCCTGTACACTGCTGTGCACAAAAAGTCGTCACATACTTGATTGGTCGACTGCTGATTGATCGCTGACCTCCTACTCAGCATTAAGTTCTCAACAATCCTCGAGTTCTCTAATAGCTGCAACTTTCACACTGCCACTAGACACGAGATGTTTTGATGGTGCTATATGCTTCGGATGCAATAAACTTTGCATACTCTCTTATTAAGAATTAAATCATTATCAAATACGTAAACTTTATTTTATATTGTATCTAACTTTCAAGGTCGAATTTCTCTTTCATTTTATTATAATTTTGTCATTTTTAAAATATTTTCAATAAAGAAAATTAATGAAAAGAATAAAAGTAATGAAAAAAAATAATGTTTATTTTCTGTAGGCTGTAAATCAATGAAAGGTCAGTTAACTATTTAAACATGATCCCTGCATCTAAATTTGGCCGGGACTTCCAAGTGGCACAGTGGAAGGGAATAATAGTTGACCCGTGTAATATCTGCTGGATGTCTTGATATTTACATCTTTGACCTTTCTCGTCTCTTTTTTCCTTCTGCATTCAACGTATATTATCTAAATTCTCCTTTTAATAACGGGCAATCCACATACATCATCAAAAAAGGACATGTTTGTTTCTACTTTGATTTGTAATTTTAAATGTAATAAAAATGTTATTAAATTTATTTTGTCTTTTATTTTGTTTCTTCCAATTTTCTTAACGTATGAAAATAAATTTTTTGTTTATATTTTAAATCTAATTTACTATTAACTAAATATATCAAATTACTTAATAAACATAATTTAAATTTAAAACATCTTCGAAATATATAATTTCAAT
>JAOQML010000009.1:22345574-22356639 GCA_027568935.1 Erythroxylum urbanii
AGTAAATTTTTATTATAAATTTTTATTTTAATAAAATATAACATTTTATTGATATTTTATTAATAAATTTATATATTAAATTAATTCAATAAAATTAATTTATCATTAAATTTTATTCAATATGTAATTGTTATTAGTAATAAAAATACAACTACACATGACATTAAAGTCTGAGTTTGGCTTGACTCAGGCCAGACTCAACAGAATCAGCCCTAGACTCATACTTTTCTTAAGTTTTGAGTTTTGAAATAGGCTCGTGTTAATAACAACTTGCCGCTTTTGAGGATTGAAGCAACATAGAAAGCACTGAAGTTCCGACGACGGTTTAAAAAATTTCCACCGAAAGCTCGTGAATCAACCCTTACGGATCATGGACATTGATCCCGGCATCCAAACCGGGATTACCATGGAAATGAATCCTGCGACACTTAAAGTCAAAAACAGAGCGTAGACTGCAATCCAACCCCATATTGATACACCACCTCTCTCCTCTGAGGATGTTAAAATGGCAGACGAAACCTCCTCTGGAAATGAAACTCAACCACTGCAAATCCAGGTTCCATATGCATATTCCACCATGCAGGATTCTTCTCCACCTCCTCTCCCGCAGGCACCCCTGCTGCCTGAATCAGACCCTGCACACGAACCCAAGCCGATAAGCCCTGGGAATGAGACGCGGCCAATAACCGCACACAACATACCTGATTAGCCCTTCATCAACTCCACCCCAGGCATGCCTCCAACATACGCCCAAGCTACTCAAGCCTCATTCAAAGATAAACTAAACTCCAATCCTTTTACAAAATACACAGTCAAGCTCACGCCCGGCGATGTTATCCATGGCAAGACTGCCACCAGCCCATGAGTGGACTTCTCAGAGAGAGTCCAAGACACCATGGACCTCAACTATCAAAACACAGTCATTATCCGGCCTTTGGGGACTGCAGTCACTCTCCGAACACTCAACCAACGACTCAAAAGTCTGTGGCATCCAAAGGGATTCTTAGAAATTATGGACATTGAAGATGGCTTTTTCTTAGTCCAACTTTCTTGCCAGGACGATTACTATAAAGCCCTCCTCCAAGGGCCATGGATTGTGAAGGGTCATTACCTTACTGTCTATCCTTGGGTAAGAGATTTTGATACGAAATCAGAGAACATTGAGGAGGTAGCCACTTGGATCAGAATTCCAGGGCTCCCACCCCGATGTTTTCATGAAGATATCTTCCTTGAGCTAACCAAGTCTCTCAGAACTTTTATCAAAGCGGATGAACACACCATAGGAGCATAGAGGGGACTCTTTGCTCGATTAGCCATTAATCTCGATTTGCGAAACCCTCTCACGACCAACATCACAATAGATGGCAAAATGTACCGGATCGAATATGAGTCACTGCACAACATTTGCTTTGAATGCGCTAGGTATAGGAACTCTCAGGATCAATGTCCCAAGTTCAGTGAAGCTGAAGAGCAACGAGACGAAGGAGCTGCAGGGTCTCCGACTATCGCCTCATCCTTGACTGTCAACCCTTACCACCCAACCTCCGGCATCCATATGCCTCACCACCCTTCATCTTCGGCGGGTTCCGGTGGTGGCCATGTCTCAACGTCCATAATCTCGAATTCCAACACATTCCAGCGGTCATCTCAGCACTTGTCATCAAGAGGATCTTCCGTAGTCCAGCAACGATTGGATTATACCAAACCGGGCCCATGGATGATAGCCAAAAAGAAGGCACGTCGTCCACCTAGTATTCCCCCTCAGGCAGACAAGACAGTCACTCAACACAGAAAAGGGAATTTCCAGTTAAGCACCTCTGGCAGGTTCGATGTACTACAGTCAGCTCCAAGGGAGGAGGCTGACACCATCCCTCCACCTTCTGTCTTTCCACCTAATACCCCACCATTAGCCCACCTCCACCTTTCTTTCAACCAAGGTGCTTCGACGTCTAACACCAAAACCACCAAGCGCAAATTTGTGCCACAATCCCATGTAACCTCATGGGTTAAAAAGAGTTCCAAATCCGTTAGCCCAACCCAGGCGCCCCGCAACACGCCCAACTCTGCAAGGCCCATCTCTGACCGGCACAACACAATACACCAAACACAGGCTCAAGTGACCCATCCAACACCCAAATCCATCACCGATCCCACCACCCCTTCTACTTCCTCCATCCAAGCTGCACCTGCAACAGAAAAATGCCAGACCCCTGAAGTCCACCACACTGTCACTGTCATTCCACACCCAGCCCCTGAGAAATTAAGAGGACACCCAGGACAAGAAACTGAACCTCTCCCGAACCCCACGCTCACACAATCAGCGGGCTCACATGGTTTCGATGTTAAGAATAAGCACCACTCCAAACACCCCATTCCATCGGAGGAGGTGAACCTCCACGCCCATGGTGGCCTAGTAGACAACGCTTTCGTTGATGCACCCCCAGACAGTATAGACAATTCACATGAAGTGGGGGTCGATGAGCCACCTGATTCCACCAGGTAAGTCTCACAACAACCTTTTTTTCCATGAATTACAATCTGTTATCTTGGAACTGCCGCGACATCTCCAACAAAAAAACCATTTACACCATCAAGCAATTGGTCCGGTTGCATAGCATTGACATTCGCATCCTCTTAGAACCTAGGACCAGTGGCACACATGCACAAACTGTCATCTATTAATTGGACTTTCCAAACTAGCATCGAATTGAAGCCGCGGGGTTCACTGGGGGGATATGGGTCCTCTGGACAAACAAGGTCACCCTGTACACAATATCTTGTGATTGGCAAATGATGCATGTGAACATCATACTGCCCTGCAACTCCTCTTTCTTATTATCAGCAATATATGGCAGCCCTCACTCTGATCTGAGGAGGACTTTGTGGGACAAGCTCACTTCTCTTGCAGGTACCATCACTACCCCATGGCTCGTGGTAGGCGATTTCAACGCCATTACCGACCCGCAAGATAAAATGGGCGGCAAAGCTGCCAAGGGCTGCCCCCGATTCATCAATTGGATCACATTGGCACACATGTCTGATTTAGGCTACTCCGGATCTAGATACATATGGACCAACAAGCGTGTTTTCGTCTGATTAGACAGGGCTTTTGTTAACGACTGCTTCACACAATGGGTCGCAGCCACTTCAGTAAACCATCTTCCCAGGATTCACTCCGACCATACACCTTTGCACATCACCTTTACAATTGGACCCTAGGCTCCTGCAGCACGCAAACGATTCACCTACTGGGCAGCTTGGGAGTTTCATCAACAATGGACAGGCTGGTTACAAGCCAATTGGGATGACGGAACTACATTTAGTGAAACAATACGCAAATTCCAGACAGCTACACAACAGTGGAAGACTGAGATTTTTGGGGACCTCAACAGGAAGATCAGGCTCTATCTAGCACGCTTGCAGGGCATTCAACAGAAATTGCCTTCCAGCCCACACAAAGGACTTTGGGCTCTTGCCAAAAAATTGACCTCAGAACTGGAGGCACTACTGACACAACAGGAAGAGCTCAAAGTTCAAAATGGCCGAGCTATATGGTTATCACAAGGAGATAGAAACACCTCCTACTTTCATGGGAAACACAAAATGCGGAAGCCACTCAAACTAGTTACCCTACTCCAGCTCCAAGATGGTTCATGGACTTCAGACAGACATAAAATCAATCAGGCAATGACCACTTTTTACAAACACCTCTTTCAGAACCACGATACAACCACGGACACATCCTATTTCCAGAGCTACAACATCAGAGACGCCTGGCCACGATAGACATTTCACAATTCCACTTCTTATCAAGATCTGTAACCATACAGGAAATCCACCAAGCACTGTTTCAAATGCATCCCAACAAGGCCCCCGGTCCCGATGGGCTTACAGCTGCTTTTTACCAAAACAACTGGGACCAAGTGAAAGCAGCCTTGTTCAAGATGATCTCCAAAGTATTCACCACCGGGACAATAGACCCCTCCTTAAACAAGGGGTTCATAACCCTCATCCCTAAGATAAAGGAGCCCACATCAGTCAGCCACTTCAGACCTATCTCGCTGATTAACACATGCGCCAAATTGATCACAAAGCTGGTGGCTAATAGATTACAAGGGTTGATGCCTTCCATTATACTCGCGAACCAATATGCTTTCATCAAAGGTAGGACGATCACTGAGAACATAATCACAGCCCAAGAGGCCTTCCACCATATGGATTCCAATCCTGAGAAACAGAATTATATGGCCATCAAGATAGACCTCGTCAAAGCCTTTGACAAGCTCAAATGGGCGTTCATCAGAGACACCATGGAAGATGCAGGTATCCCCCCAACCCTGAGAGAGATTATAATGACCTCCCTAACCACAAGCACCACGGATACCTGGGCCCCTCTTCTCACCCCAACAAGGGGTCAGACAAGGTGACCCAATTTCTCCCTATTTGTTTATCATGTGTCTTAACAGGTTGTCACAGGCCATTTCCCAAAGTGTCCACCGAGGCGAATGGAGCCCAATCAGTTTTGGGAATCAAGGAGTTGTCCTTTCGCACCTAATGTTTGCAGACGATTTAATCATCTTTGCTAAAGCCACCAGTCACCAGGCACGGGTCATCAACCAGGTAATATCTACCTTTTGCTCACACTCCGGGCAAAGCATCAACAGAGATAAGTCCACCATTTATGTTTCCCGGCGAACACCACCGTGCACAGCATTGGAAATCCAATAGATCCTACAGGTTAATGTGGTAGGTAGCATCGGAAATTATTTAGGCACACCAATCATTCATGGTAGAGTCACTACTGCACATTATGATCATCTGCTGTCCAAAATCAAAGCCCGAGTACAAACTTGGAATGCGCATAAGATTTCAATGGCTGGTCAGTCCTTTGTCAATCAGTATTGAGTGCCATCCCCTCGTATCTCATGCAAACAACTTGCATTTTCAAAACTACTTGCAACAAACTGGCACAAGTTTTCAAATCCTTTCTTTGGGGCGCTCACAACTCTGAAAAAAAGAGCCACTTAGTAAACTGGGATCAAGTGTGTCAGCCTAAGAAAACTGGCGGATTGGGTCTCCGAAAATTAAAAGAACAGAACATTTCATTAATCCTGAAATTGGCATGGGATTTAGCCGCACATGACAACAAACTATGGGTTCAGATCTTCAAAGCCAAGTATCGACTCACTTCCATTCATATAGACTTTTCCAGGTACAAAAAGTCATATCTCTGCATGCAGTTTTCAAAGCTTTGGCGGATAATTACAACGGGCATCAGGTGGGAACCGCGAGATGGCCAAACAATCAACTTCTGGAAAGATGCCTGGATATCAGCCGATATTGTTCTTAAGGATCATGTGATTACACCACTCCCACTGGAGCACGTTAACAATACATTACAGGCATACATCACACAGCACGGATTGTGGGACAGACAACTACTAGCTACCCTCTTAACCCCAAATATCATCCAATTAATTATGGCCATTCCCGAACCCACCGACCACTACGGCCCAGACAAAATTTCCTGGAAATGGACAAGTAGTGGTAGGTTTTCCACCAAGTCCGCCTACGACTTGCTGTGCAAGCAGCGCTGGGAGCAGGAAGATCAAACATGGCGCAAAATCTGGGCATAACACGTTCTAGAACGCATGAAAATTCTATTGTGAAAAGTGTGTCGCAATGCCTTATGGACGAACCACAGGAGATTTTCAATTGACTTAGCCCCCACAGCAGACTGTCACACCTGCCGGGGACCAGAGACAATTCTACACATCCTAAGAGATTGCCCAAAAGCAAAGAACACCTGGCTGGCAATCACACAGGATTATCCTCCGACTTTCTGGACTATTTATTGTCCTAAACACTGGACCGAAACTAACTTGTGTTCTTCTGTTTCGCAGGACCTTCATCATTGGGGATCCGTCTTCACGATAACATGCTGGCTTCTTTGGATCGCAAGGAATGAAGCAGTCTTTCAAAATAAAGCGACAACGCCGCTTTCAATGGCCATCCGAATCCGGTCCCTAAACCAGGAGAACCACAGAGCATTTCAAGTTCATCGCACCAGACAAAGCAACCGACACGTGATCCCTGAACAGGTCAACCAAGGCCAACTACTAGTCCCACCACAGGGGTATTTCAAACTCTCCACCGATGGCGCCGTGTCAAGATCCACAGGCCAAGCATCTATTGGCGGTCTCATCACGGACGCATCCGGGGCATGGCGGCTGGGATTTTCCATGGCGGTGGGAATCTGCTCCCCACTCCTCGCCGAATTATGGGCAATCAAAACAGGACTGGACTTAGCAGCTAGGGAAGGCATATCGAAGCTCATTACTGAAACGGATTCGAAGCAGTCAATCGATCTGCTTACAGCGTTCACCCCGCCGCCGATCGGCGTGGAAACGATCCTCCAAACCATCCTCCACGCCACAACAAAATTTCAAGCCACCACATTCAACTACATCAGACGGAATCGCAATCAGCGGCGGATAGCTTAGCAAAGATGGGTTTCGGTGGGGACCTTCACACAGCGATGATCTACAGTACTGATCCCGAGCGAGACGATGACAATCTCCACCTTTTCAGAGGCAATGCCACCCCCAGTCCGCAAATACGAGACACTCCCCAGACTTCCCATGGTGAAGCTCCCTTCGAAGTCACAGGAAACGACTCAACAAGCAGCATCTCTGAACATGCTTTTATGCGCGACAAACATCTATCTGGCACATCGTTAAACGGCACCCGACTAAACTTCTACCCGCCCTAAGGGGCAATTCTGTCTTTTGCTCACTTAGGTGTGTTACTACGCCTTCAGATGTACACAAAAAAAGGCTCGTGTTTGAGCTTTTATGCTTCACATATTATGGAGTTCCAAAAATTTTAAAAATAAAATTTAGTTAAATAAAATACTTTAAAAATTATATAATTATTTAAATTTGAAAAATATAAAACTCGAGCTGAGGTTTAGCTTTGAACTATGAGTCTTGAGCTTGTACACCTATTTTTGAGTCAGGCTCTGGCCAATGGCCACCCCTAAATATAGCTAAATTAACATTAATAATTAAACATGTATTTAATTTTTGTTTAAAAAATAAAAAATAAAAAAAAGAATTTAAAAATAAAAATAAAAATAAAAATCATGAGCTTGGACTCGAGAACCGTTAAATATATTTACATTGCAATCAACAAACATATATACTTGTATTTTTATTTAAAAATAAAAATACAATAATAAAAAAATAAAAAAGAACTTAAATGATCCTTGAATGTTAAGATTCAAATAATTACCATATGCGTAATAAATTATTTTGATGAGATAATTCAAAACTAAATAATAAATTGATTTTAAGTGATTTGTAGGCCACTGACAAGAAAATGAAACTTAATCTTTAACACTTGAAAAGTTCCCATGAGAATTTACACCATGTTTTATGAAGCAAATCTTTATCTTTTACTTCATCAGGGATGGCAACGATTTTATATGAGCATCGTAATTTGTAATTAGTATAACTAATCATACATTTTTTTCTAATAATGATGGAATAAAAATGTTTTTTCCCCAAAAAACTTTATTTAAATTCAAACATTTTTATACAAATTTAAGTTAAAATCAAACATGAAATCTATATGTTCCAAAACATTCAAAATAAGGTGAAATGGTTAAATTAAAATTTAATATTTTTTACCATAATTCAATTTAAATCCATAATTGTAGGAACCAAAATGTTCAGAAGTTACACTTGCTCTTGTGACAAAATAGGTTCCCTTATTACAAATTTTCTCTTCCTTCTCTCTACCTTACCATGGCTATTTCTCCTCCTTTGAACTTTCTTCTCTCTCTCTCCCTTTGGCACCCACTGCTTTTTTATCTTCTGCCTGTTGTACCTCAACCATATTCTTTGATGACTTACCCAAATTACCTAAAACTCGGGCTGCTTTTAAGCGGGAGCCATGTACAAATGTTGGACATCGACAAGTGGTGGGTAGTAGAATTCAGTCAATAAAGTAGGCTCTTGCGTTTAATTTAAATAGAGAAAAAGAAAGAGAAAGAGCGACCCATCACGAGCAATCAAATGAGTTTTGAGGTTGACATTTTACTATTTTAGTAAATGTCACTTGATTCCACCCCTCTGTTGGAGAGTGAGGAGTTTCCTCCTCTCTCAACATCTCAGCAAATACCTACCCAGAAACCTGATAAATAGACTTGGAGTCGAGTAGTGGGAGACCTAGACACTTTCGGGAAGCTTCACTATATAGTTGGTGTAAAGGACAAACATGTATCTCCTTCGGTAGACATTCTTCTCAAAGGAGCAAGTAAGTGAAAAACCTCGATTGTTGGGTATTTTGTTGAGAAAAGAATTACTTTCCCAGTAGTCCAACATTGGGCAGACACTAATTGGAAGAAGTTGGGTCTTCAATCCACACTTATAATTGAGGATGAGTTATTCATCTTTCGGTTGTCCTTAGAGGAAATAGTTGGCAAGGTCCTGGACATTGGGCCCTGGCAGATATAAAGTAAGCTATTGTTTTTCAAGAAATGAGAATTGGGTTTCAAGCGAGATAGAAATGAAATTAAATCTATTCCAATTTGGGCGAACATGCATAAAATGTCTCTTGAATATTGGTCATCTAAGGGTTTGAGTTATTTTTCTAGTTATATTGAAAATCCTTTAGCTATGGATGACAATAATGAAAAAACAAAAAAAAGTTGAAAATGCTAGGGTGTGTATTGAAGTGGAGCACAGGCAAAATATGCCAAATAGTATTCCTATCGTGAAGTTCAATTTGGGTGGAGAATTGGTGGAAGACAAAGTTGTGTTTTCCTATCTATAGAAGCTGTATATGTCCTATCCATGGTAGCCGTATATGAAACATGGTACCAAAATGTGGATTCCCAAGAGGAATGTTAATGAGGTAGTCAACGAAAGCAAACTACATTCAAGTGCACCCGAAATAAACCAAGCAGATTGTGAAGTGAGAAATGCATAAATTTAACAAACGACTCATCCAATTAACTTAAGAAAGACAAAGGGTGGTCTTATCAAAGTATCTGAAATAAAAATAGTTAATATTGTTGAGAATCAAGTTGCAACATCTAATGACAATCTTAGCTATGTAGAAGAGAATGGTAGTAAGCATAAGATATCCTCTGAAACCTCCATGCAATGTGTTGATTTAGATGTAGAAAATCAGCAACAAGGGACTGCTAGAATCCAATAGAATAGTGCTGAAGACATTATGCAAGAGGCTAAATCACATATTGAACAAAAGAAGGCAGAAGAAATAACCAATGGAAAAAACAATAAGACAATCAATCATTTGGTAATTGAAGTAACAAATGCTGACATATTAGCTACCCTAGGTACTGTAAATCTTGTTAATGAAGGGAGCAGCAACAAAACTAGTATCCAATGTGAAGATTGACAGGCTACGGGCACTAAAAGTTGAAAAACTAGGAGAAGGATTAAAAAAACTAGGAGAAGGACTAAGTCCTCTTAACCCTAATAATTAGCACAATATGGAATGTTTGGGAACTAAATTGTTCCAATACACACTAGCTTTAAAGGATTATCTTCAAGCTAGTTAGTCTTGTTTTGTTGGTTTAGTGGAAACCAAGATCAAAGAGGAAGTTTTTCTAAATGGGATGAAATTTATTATAGTAGAATGGAAAACCTTGAGCAATCACCCTAAGGATCCCAATGGAAGGATTATTGTCGCAATAGATCTAGCTTTACCTTGTTCTCTTTAATTAGTACTGCACTGATCAACCAATTCATTGTGAACTTGTTTTAAAGTCATTTGGCATTCTTATAGCTATAACTGTGGTTTATGCTGCTAATTGGGAATTTCAAAGGGTTAGCTTGTGGAAAGACCTGCGGGATATTGATCTAAACATGTCAATCCCGTGGATGCTAACAAGGGATTTTAACTGCTTATTATCTTCTTTTGAAGCCTTGGAGGCAAGGAAAGTTACATATGCTGATACTAAAGAACTTACTTCATTAACTTCTTCTCTTGGACTTGTTGATATAAGATATCAAGGGCCTATATTCACATGGAGCAATCAAAACAAGGGTAATATAAATATTCAAAGAAAGTTGGACAGGTGCTTAATAAACAATAGTTGGCTTAATCAAGTAATTGAAAGCTTTGAAATGTTTGAGGACCTCTATTTTCTTATTATACTTATTTTTGATTATACTCCTATTAAGATATGCATCAATAGTAGCTTGATTAAACGAAGATAACCTTTCAAGTTCTTGAACTCCCTACATAAACACTCTCAACTTGATTCAATTATTGCAAGTGTTGTTGGCACGGATGTTCAGGGTTTTAAGACTTTTCAATGTATTCAAATGATGAAATGCATTAAAGCTTAATGTATTACTCTCGCTAAGCTTAATATGGATCCTTTGAAATTCAATAAAGAACAGGCCCTCAAGAATCTGTCTTTGACTCGGAAGCTTTTAGCCAAGGATCCCACTAATTCCTCACTCTTGGAGAAAGAGAAATCAGAATTATGTACTTACTTCTAGATCACTGAGGAATATCGAGAGCAACCAAAACAAAAGTCTAAAATCCAATGGTTGCAAGAAGGGGATAGAAGTTCCAAATACTTTTTTAGTGTGATTTAAGGTAGGAGAAATAGAAACAGGACACTGTGCCTAGATGATGAGAATCGTATGAAAATAAATGAGCAAGAGGAACTAAAAAGAGTGGCCAGAAGTTACTTTTAAGCAATAAATGGGGTATCTACTCACACCGTAAGTCTTCCTAGTTGTCTAATCAGTCGAATGGTTGAATCCATCAAACAAGATCAAGAATCTTCACTAATCAGGGAAGTCATAAGTGAAGAGATAAAAGAGGTGCTATTTTCATTTCATCCAGATAAGTCCCCTAGATCGAATGACTTTAACGTTAGGTTCTTTCAAAAGAAATGGAACCTGTTACAATTACCATTTATTAAAACAGTCAAAGATTTCTTGTAACACCCACATAATACCCCCTGGAGGATATGTGGATGCCACACAAGACAGTACAAACAAACAAAAAACATTTT